>KV019598.1:85716-120117 GCA_001598015.1 Dorcoceras hygrometricum | reverse complement strand
TAACAAGAATCGAGCTTACTGTTGAGTTTTTGTGTAGGATGATAGCTGGTTGAGTGTGTGTGTAACTCCCAGCGTGCTTTCTGTGTATTAGTGTCCCTGTGATTTATGTCATGTGTGCTTCGACAGGTTGATATCCAGATTTCTCGGGACCTTTGATTGTAGTATTTGTTGCACAGAATTGAGGTACGAATCGAGCTTGTATTACAGCTTTGAGATAGGCATGGGGATGTATTATGCGTTATATAGCTGTGCCGAGTGTTTGTGTAGAGGAAAGCTGTGTATATTATGCATGTCTATTTGTTGAACTATCTGACGTATTACCTGCTGTTTGGTGATCTGTTGAGTTGCTATGCATGTGATTATTTGAATGCTTTTGTTGTGTTTTCTGGTATTACTGTATATGCATCATGTTAAGCATGTTACTACATCTGCATAGCATATTGAGCCAATGGTTCCTTTGTTATCTATGATATGTTGCTCTGTTGGAGCTTTTCCCTCGTGGTGCGGTGCGGTGTTGCATAACCACGATTGAGTGCAGCTGGTGGATGTTGGTTGAGTTGTTCCCAGTCCTCAGTTGCAGCAGCTTGAGGATGTTGGTTGAGCTGTTCCCAGTCCTCAGTTGCAGTGACCTGGATAGAGGTTGGTGGGTGGTTGTGTCCACTTGAAATTCCGTGCGACCTGGCGGGTGGCTTCCGCGCAGGTGCGACGATGAGCCACTCTATTTTCCATTGGATGCGATCGGGTAGCTTCCGAGAATCAGTGATGTGTCACAGTTGTTGCTTCCTATCCGTTTGGCCCTCCAGTTGTTACCGATGTTCTTTGTACCGCTCATGCATTTGCATGACGTGATTCATTGCATGCTGTATCTGAATTGCTGTTTTATGTTGCTCTTCGTACTGGGGTTTGACCCCGATGTCCCTCTGGGGCTGGTTTGTTTTGTTTGCCTACTTGTTTTTCAGGTTTCCCAGGTTGTTCCGCTAGTCGTAGAGATGATCCAGCTGGAGATGCCCCAGGAGTTTAGAGTGTCCCAGTTATGTATAGTATCTATTGCACCGGTATCGCCGTGGGTGGGATGTCCCGGGTGGTGCTTAGGCTTATATAGTTATTATTCTGTTTGTGATTTGTGGTTTTCCGTTGTTGTATTTGGCCGTGGGAAGTGTATTCGTTATAATGTTATTATGTTATTTTGTTTATTTGTTAACTGGGATTATTTTGAGTATAATAGTATTTAAATTATGTTTTCTTCGTCAGGCTAAAAGCAAAAATTTTTAGCCACTTTTTAAGTGCTTCAGCTATGTTTTGACTCTGCGTTGTGCACGAGGCCTGACAATACGGGGCTCTAGAGATCGGAGCTGTACCCGATCTCTAGATACTGAAATCGATCTGTCTTCTCGGAGGAAATCCAGGAACCTCCTCAAACACATCAGGGAAATCTCGAGCAACGAGGACGTCTCTAAGCTCGACGCACGAAGAAGAAGATGCGTCCAACGCATAAATCATAAAGCCAGCGTTCCCTAACGACAAAAGGCTGAACATCTCCATCCCAGAGACTAACGGAATCTTCGACTGGGAATCATGGCCATAAAAATTCCATTTCTCGCCAGACGGAGGCCTAAAACGCACGACTCCATGGAAACAATCCACGGTGGCCGTAAAGCTCGACAACACGCCCATTCCCACTATACAGTCGAAATCCCACAACATCAAACGAATCAAATTCGCTACTAGCGCATGCTGACCAAACCTCAGAACGCCATCCAACAAAACCTCTTGAGAGTACAGGCTCGTGCCGCCTGGAGTGGAAACAGACACAACATCGCACAGAGAATTGGTATGCAACCCATGCTCGACCACAAATGCATCAGAAATGAACGAATTCGATGCACCGGTGTCAAACAACACACGTGCAGGAAAATCAAAGACAGAACAGTTACCTGTAATCACTCCGCTCGGCATGCCCTCCGCTTGCTCTCTCGTAATGGCATTCGCTTGAGCATGCTGGGATACAGAGAAAAGCGGCTGAGAAGACTGTTCGAAACGCAACGGACCAGGCTGCTGGAATGGCCTAAACTGCGTCTCTCCCATCCTAGGCTGCTGAAACTGAGGGGAACGACCCCTAGATGATCCTCCTCGACCCTGAGGTGGGGCATTGGCTTGATGAGATCCAGCCAACGGACACACTCTCGCAAAGTGCCCATACTGACCACGGAGGTTACACGAGCCCTGCACACCAAAACACTGAGTCGACGGATGTTTGCCTCCACAGAAGCCACAAAACTCTGCTCTAGAACCACTGCTACTAAAGCTACCAGAACCAGAAGAACCTGAACCCGCCTTCTTCTTGAACTGCTGGCCACGAGGTCTAAACCTCTGGCGTCCAGACTGCTGTGCTAACTGCTGCTGGGGCTGATGGGCTGACTGCGAAGACTGGGAACACTGCGCTCCCTGAACAGCAGGACGAACACCCTGAGCACCCTGAGGCCTAGCACGAGACCTCCGGTTCCGCAGACCTTCTTCTATGTCGATCGCATTATCCACTTCTTCGGCATAGATCTTCGGTTTGATCGTCAGCACCAAAGAATACAACTCCTCATTCAAACCCTCAAGAAACTTATTCCTCTTGGCCCTCTCTCGGCCAGCAACATGGGGAACATACGCCAAAAGAGAAGAAAACAACCGAGCAGAGTACCGCACAGACATGGTACCCTGCTCCAAGTTATCGAAGTCTCGCTCACGAGCATTCACGTACGACTCAGGAACGTACTCTTGCCGAAAGACAACACAAAAGCTGTCCCAAGTAATCCCCACATCAGTCTCCTCTAGCGTCCTCGAAGCGCCTCTCCACCAACGCTCCGCACCTTTCCTAAGCTGGAAAGTCGCCAAACTCAACCTAAGTCCATATCATACTACACACGGTCGAACAGACCCGTGATATTCTGTAACCAAGAGTCCGCATCATCACTAGACTCATCACTGTTGAAAACCTGGGGACTCATCCTTTGGAACCTCGCCATCACAATTTCCATGCTGTCCACTCGGGCTGTCAAGTCATCAACCTCATCCTCTACACGCCTACCATGACCACGAAGAGGAACACTACGCCAATCCTCGTTCTGACCTTCAGATTCCTGAAACTGCCCCCTACCTCAACCCCTACGTCTAGGCGGCATCTACGAAGGCACTAAACAAGATAAGATAACACTGTACAGATACAGCATAGAAATCTCATAACGCAAGCAATATGCAGCACATAAATCACATAGTCAAGCACAAGCAACACACAACACTGTGCCTAGACTCAAGTGCGATCAAAGAAATCGAGCTTATCTCAGCTTAAGCTCTGATACCAAAAATGTCAGGAATCGTGCACTCATCAGAGTAAAACCCCGCAAAACTAGCGAAAGCATAGCAAAAAGTGGCTTAAAATTTTCGCTTAGGCCTGACTGATTTTAAACAGATAATTTCAAAATACAAGATACTCAAAATAATCCAAGTTTTATAAATCCACAACAATACAAACAGTCAAATACAACTACTGCTCAACGGCTGAATACAACAGAAACATTGACAGACTACTAACTATATAAGACTAAGCATCACCAGGGACATCCCACCCGCAGTGATACCAGTGCATATAAATACTATACATAACTGGGACACTCTAACCACCTCCTGAGGCACCACCAGCTGGATCAAAACCTCGACCAGCTGCAAATCCTGGAAAACCTGAACAACAAACAGGCAAACAAACACAACAACCCCAAAGGGACCTCGGGGTCAACCCCAGTATGGAGAGAAACTATAAAACATCTATGAACAGCAACAGATATAATGCAGATGCTATGCATGAGAAATAGGACAACAGCCGTAGGCTTCAACCAAGGAATGGGTCAAGGAACTCAAGCACAGCTCATCAGCTGACAACAGATTCTGTAAGGAATGGTTGCCACGGTGTGCGTACAAGCATATGGGAATTACCCACTCATCTTTACACCACACACGAATACAGATGCATCAACAGCTCTACTTGCCGTTTCCCAACCCATGAACTGTGGTAGTCAACCACTCGGCGCATGGTGGCTAACAGATCCCAGCAGGGAGATGAAAGTGCGGTATTGACAATGCACGGCTACAACAGCTGGAAGGAAATGACAAGGCACGGCTACAACAGCTGAAAGGAAATGACAAGGCACGGCTACAACAGCTGAAAGGAAATGACAATGCGTATGCAATGCAACAGTTGAACCAGCACATAAACAACAAGCAATGCATACACAGCAATCAAACATAATACCCATGCCAATTCCAAGCCGTAATACAAGCTCAACATCCGTACCTCTACTACTGAGCTACAATTACCCCACGCAGCTGCTAAAACGAAGTCCGAGCAACACAGATCCACCACCTGCTAAGCCAACACAAGCTACTGCTCAAAGACCGAAATATAAAACAACAGCAGTTGGGAGCTACCACTCCAACATCCCTTATCTACCTTCCTAACTCAACGGAAAGCTCTAACAAAGCTTAAAGGTAGAATCTTTACTTACCCCAACAAGCTAGGATAGGATGCGAAATCCGACTCTTATGCTAACAGAGTAGAGAAGGGAGATGTCTTAGCGATCCTGCGATCCTCTTCCAGCTCCTCCAAATCCTTCTAAAGAGATATAGAACGAAGCGTCTTAGAAAGATGAGTCCAACGCTACCACTCACTCTCGTCGGAGCTATCTACCGACGGCAATTGAAACGAAGAAGATTACTGAAAACATTAACTAGGGTATCACGACAAGATAAGGTTCACGGGAAATATTTCTAAGTGTCGGGGAAACAATAATAGAGAACAATAGCTAAGTCCCCTATTTAAAATCACAACTGACTACTGGGAAACCGGTCCACCGACAAACTCAGTTGTCACAACTAATATTTCCAACCAACAGCTAAAATCTCGCATTAGCTATGCCCTATAGCTAAACAGCGAATAACTCTGAAAACATTAACTAGGGTATCACGACAAGATAAGGTTCACGGGAAATATTTCTAAGTGTCGGGGAAACAATAATAGAGAACAATAGCTAAGTCCCCTATTTAAAATCACAACTGACTACTGGGAAACCGGTCCACCGACAAACTCAGTTGTCACAACTAATATTTCCAACCAACAGCTAAAATCTCGCATTAGCTATGCCCTATAGCTAAACAGCGAATAACTAAACAAAACGACGTCGCACAAAGAGAGGGACACGTCACCACAGAACACATCACTCACTAGCCACTGTGATCGCTAACCAACAGCTGATTACTACGCAACAACTGATCTCTCGCAACAGCTGAATACGCGATAACACACCAACAGCTGAATCTCCTAGCGCTTAACCAAAACGCTGTCGTCTCAACTAATCCAAACAACGACGTAGGACCACTCACTGCTGAAACATGCTAGCGCACTCTCTACTGCTCAGCGACTGCTGATCTCGCTACAACTGCTGAATACAACTACTCAGCGACAGCTACTGACATCACCACTGCTGAACACCAACATCTAGCGATAACTCATGCTAACTACTGATCGTTGAACTCAAGCGCTGAAACAAAAACCCGATAGCTTCCCTAAGCTTATCAACTCAAAGATGATCTCAACGAAACCCGATTAATTAACGAAATTAATCTCATCAGCTTTTGGGTCTCACATTTTATGTGATTTTTTTATTGTTTTATGTTGCATGGTATGCATGTCTTGTTTTTCAGCCTGTTTGAGTTACGGACTCGTGGACGAGAATAGGGGCGACTGAGATGGAAATAATTTGAGATTTTTAAGTTATTAGATTTTTAAGAATAAATTATTATTTTTAAGCAACAATTTCTGAAAATTTGGGGTTTTTATAATTATTTTGGAGGGGAACCCGTTTTTCGCCTATACGGGCTGTTTTATTGAATTTTAAAGTGTTTTAAAATTTGAGGGGACTTGGATTTCTAAAATTTGACATTTCTTAAGCCAAGATAAAGTTTTTAATTAAGAATTTCAATTAAATGGAGGGGCAAGCATGTCAATTTTCTTTTCTTTTCTTAATTAAGCCTTAGAGTCAAATGTGTCAGTCCCATTCCTTTCATAACTCAAAATTAATCAAGAATCTAGCCACCTCATCCTTTAGTAGCCGTCCTCTCCTCCCCTCAAGCATCACCTTCGAAAATTTCAGATCCTTGGCGATTCAAAGGCGGTCGTTCCCCGATCTTGTGTCCTCTACGTCGGTAACTCGCAGATCTACCTTTTCTCCAATCCAGGCATGTGATATCAATCCTTTTTCTCACCATTTAAAATATATTACACAGCTTTTAATGATTTAAAGCATGAATTTAATGTGACTTGACATGATCCACATGTTTTTTTTTAGATCCATGCATGTGCCATTGTTACTCCTCATGTTTTGATTAAATTCTTCAAGGTTTCGGTTGATAGGGTTCAAGGGCTATGGACCATGGCTAGGCTGTCAAGTGAGGGCTCCTAGATGTAGAGAAGTGGGCTAGATCATGGCTAGATCAAGGCTAGGAGTCGATGGGACCATGGCTGGTCGGGCAACCCACGCTTGGGGAGCGACGTGCGTCGCGCTTCCTTGACTTCGTTCAAACCATGCGACGCATGGTTCGAGCCAGGGTCGGTCAGGTTAGGATCGAATGGAACTGGGAGTGGTCCAACCGTCAGGGCTCTGTCCAGGGCGGCTGGAGCGGGGCTGTCGAACTCCATTAGTGGCGACGGGTCATGGGAGGCGGCGTGCATGGAGGTTTGTGTGGGTTGCTAGGTTTTGGTGTGTAGACCGACCGGTTCGACTGGACCGATTGATTCGGTTGGACCGAGGTCGGTTCATCGAGTCTCGAGTCAAAATATTTTAAAGTTGGTCCGAGTTATTTTATTTATGGACCTGTTATTTTTAATTTTAAGTCAAAGTACCAATTTTAAAGAAAATGATCAAATGTTTTAAATTTAGTCAAACTTTTAATTTAATTGGTTTGATATTTATTTTAAGCTTTAAGTCAAAATTAGAGTCTTTAGATTTGTAATTAAAGTCAAAATCGATTATTGGATTATAAGTTGGTCAAAATTGGTCTTTTGGACAAAATTAGTCATTGAGTCAAAATTGATTAAGTCATCCTTTTTAAAAGTCAAAATTGGTTAAATTAATTTTCTTAAGTCAAATTGATTTTGAAATTAGTCAAAATTAGTCATTTGATTTTAAAGTCAAAATCGATTTTTGATTTAGTCAAAACTGGAGTTTTATTGGGATTTAAAGGTGCACTTTTAAGTCATGGGCTAAGTTAAATGTTAAGTAATTCTAGAAGTATTCGGCCAGGCTCCTGAACCAGTCTTTGACCAAGGTAGAAAATGTAGAAGCTCGTGAATGTATATTTAATCATATATGTAGCATGTTATGTACGTAAATGTTTTAAAGGAAATGATTAAATATACATTAACAAGCTAAGCTTTTAAACTTGCATAATTTGACGAAATGCACGCATCATGAATGTTTTATGAAACGTTAAAGGAATGTTCTTTTAAAAGACAAAACCCGAGGAATTGAATGATTTGTGGCAAATTTATGATGAGGGGATGCGGGATACCGGACCCGTTGAACTTCTGTTTCCATGTATTACGAGCTTATGGATCCATGTGTTCACGACATGGTGAAGTGGCAGCATAGAGATGTGACTTTATAGGGATCCCGAGGTAAGGTCGGGTGAACCACACCACAGCGTACGTTGATTTTATAGATTGATCAATCGAATATGGTCCATACTTCAGGATACGACTCATACTATGACGCCCAAACCCATGGGAATCAGCGGAATTTAAGTAAATAAAAATTGAAAGAAATAGAAGGACTAAATTCGAAATAGAGTAAGCTGTATTTCCTTACACAAAATTTAAAAAGCAGATGGCGCCAAAAGTAAACAGTAGAAACAGATTTGAAATATAAGACTTCAGATTTCGATTACAAAAATCAGATATTACAACTACTGGAACTCTATATGAATTCTATATTGTTATAATGGATCTTAATACAGTTGACAAAAGATCAGAAACAAAAACAGCTATGACTACGCGGAAACGCTGGCCATTGACAAACACACGCAGCCCCCAAATCTGGTTCAACTTGTGCCACCCGCCTGCCCCTGAGCTGCCTCACCTGCACCGGGAAAACTAGTGAGGCTAGAGGCTCAACAAGTAAAACTGAGGATAACAAAGATCACATAAAATGCAGGTATAATTGTATCATAATACGTAAATTAAAGGAAGACAACTGAATCTAAAATCTCGCTACTGATAAAACAGATCGGAACATCAGATCTGAATTGCTTTGCACTGATTGACTTATGGTCTAGAGGCTCTCTGGTGGTCCTTGTGCATGAAGCATGTTATCTGAATCAGTAACTCTCTATGAAGGGATTACAGTACTTTCATAATCTTGGTCCCTCCTGCTATGAAGGGATTACAGTTATACCATAATCTTGGTCCCTTCCTGATTGACCGGGTCCTCTACACCATAAGTCCTTAAAACTGAAACTTTACTTCCTTTACTTTAAAACAGCTTTTATACTTTGCTTTCGATCAAAGATCGATCACTGAAAACTGGTAGATTCACTGCTATGAAACTCATTTTATCTTTAAAAACATTACTGAGTGTACAGCTGGAATAGGAGCTGATGATAGCAAAGACCAGCTCTGAAAAGAAACGACTTGAGAGTGCATACAGATTTGGGTTGAAGAAAACAGATCTCATGCGCATAGGGACGAATTTGACTATATAACAGATCTCAGGTGTGAAAACAGATCACAGGCATGAAAAACAGCTTTGACTAGAGAAAATAGCTTGCGAATAGGTGAAACAAATCTGGTTCTATGTAAACAGATTTCGCATAGAAAACAAATTTGGCTGAGAAAGCAGATATGACTGAGAAACAGTAATAAAAGCATCACGGCAAGACTTTCAGATTTGGAAGGTCACTCAGCTATGAGAAACCCATCAAACAGATTTGGCTAAGATACTGCTTTCGCGTGGAAATAGAGTTGGCTAAGAAACGCGAAAATACTGCATCAACTCAGATAGTCCTAAACGAACTAGCTTCGCTTATCCAATCGAAACAAAAATCCTAATCGAACCAGCGTCGCCTATCTGTTTAGATTCAATGTCCAGAACTTACGCAGTACATAGGAACGACGAGAAACATTTCTTGGCTTATCTCAACTGGAATCTGTTGAAAACACAGCTGTTTACTAAAAGTTAACTGGTGAGTTTCCTCAAAACTAAAACGTCAAAGCAGTGAATCCATAACTAACATAAACTCGAAGTGGAACATGCAACATGCAAGCATACACAAAAAACAATGAAGCAGTATATATGTTTTCCAGATGCAGCAAGAATCAGATTCACTTGCCTGAAAATAAGGTCGCAACGAGCAGATGCCCTCGGTCATAAATCTCCTCAAGCACACCTCTGAGAGCTTCTTAAATATTTGAGAGAACTAAAAGTTTTCTTGCAATCCAAAATGAATCCAGAATTTCACGTAAACCCTTTTATACGTGGGAGCATGATTGGGTAGTAGGTGAAAACACTTGAGTAGGCATGGTTGTCGTGCCAACTCGTTGTCCTTTTTTAATTATTTGCTAAAAACTCCATACTACTATTTTAATTTGGAAGCTTGCTACATCAATTAACAAAAACAGATCTCCCAACTGAAATCATTTTATTTTTAAAGGATGTTCAGATCTGGACCATTTCGGATTTGTGCTTGGGGCGAAATCCTTCCGGAACCTTCTGGGCCGTTGCTTCTAAGCTGGAAGAAAAACGAAAGAAATCAGATTTGAACTGAAATTTGAAGGCTCAATTTGCTAAAAACTCCATACTACTATTTTAATTTGGAAGCTTGCTACATCAATTAACAAAAACAGATCTCCCAACTGAAATCATTTTATTTTTAAAGGATGTTCAGATCTGGACCATTTCGGATTTGTGCTTGGGGCGAAATCCTTCCGGAACCTTCTGGGCCGTTGCTTCTAAGCTGGAAGAAAAAGAAAGAAATCAGATTTGAACTGAAATTTGAAGGCTCAAAATCTCAAATCAGCCCTTAGAATAGAAAGGCTAAACAATTTTGTGGTCCTATGAATTTGGGGCGCTACACATACGTTTTCATGTTATGCTTTGTCATGCCTTATGTATGTTATATGTTATGTATGATATGAAATGTACGAACAAGGTTTTAAGATCATTCATGCATATGTTATTTTATTACGAGTATGTGCTTGCATGCGACCTTATTAGTATGTATTTTGTTATGATAAAAGATAGAGCATGCTGAGCCTCTAGGCTCACTAGGTTTAAATGGTGCAGGTGATGACCCTGCTCATGAGTACACCCCAACTAGCGTTGAGGACCTCTGAGCGCCTACTACAGCAGTACACCGTGACCGCACTTATGTTTCACTTTTATTATGATACACTTTTCAGATGTTGGCTTTAAACATGTTCATTTTCAGTGCTTTTACTCAGTTGGTTTTAAGAAGTATGGATGGTTTTATGCTTTAGAAATAATTATTTATTCGTATTTTAAGTCTTGTTGAGAAAATGGTTTAGAAAGTGTTTAAAAGGGAACGAGCCATACTTTTAGTTTATGTTTTCCGCATATGTTTAAAAAAAATTCTAGAGTCTGGTTCGTTTCACGTAATATTCGATGAAACCAGCTTTCGATTCAATCCAGCTGGCAGCCTAAATGACCTGTGTTCACGTCTGAAATCAACCAGCTTTGATGACTCAAGTGATGACGTGGCACAAATTCGATATTCAGCTGATAGACAACCAGCACTGGACACTCCACACGATGAAATCACAAATGCGCAAGCAAATCTGCTAGGAAACATAAAAGTCATTGATTTGACTAATGTTGACCAAGTGCAGGAACAGATCGCAACCAGTGTGCCAGCTGAGGGTGATGGATCGACTAATGCACAAGATGTTGCACAAGATGTTGATACAGTCCATCAAGAAATATCCAGACCAGCTTCAGATACACAAGCTATCAAAAGAAATCATAAAATGGTATCTAATGAAGACATACAGCCACACATCCAAGCTGAACAGGGAGCAAATCCAATCGGATCTGACCTTCGGTGGAATAGAAATCATCCACCTGAGCAGATCATATGTAATGTACATTCTCCTGTTCGCACACGAGGCCAGCTTATGCATGAGTACTTCAATTCATCATTCATTTCTCATATAGAACCTAAGCTGATAGAAGAAGCCTTAGCAGACTCAAGCTGGATAGATGATATGCAAGATGAACTTAGCCAATTTAAGAGAAACAATGTATGGCAATTAGTTCCTCGACCTCCTAATCATTCAGTGATAGGAACTAAATGGGTCTTTAGGAAAAAGCTGAATGAGGATGGTGTTGTGATTAGAAACAAGACTAGACTGGTAGCTCAAGGTTTTAGACAACTAGAAGGTATAGACTTTGATGAAACCTTTTCTTCTGTAACCAGATTAGAGGCCATCCGCATGTTTCTTGCATATGCTGCATACAAATACATCAAAGTCTTTCAGATGTATGTAAAGAGTTCCTTTCTAAATGAAATCTTGACTGAGGAAGTGTATGTTGCACAACCTATTGGCTTCGTCAATCATACATATCTAGATCATGTTTATAAACTGGATAAAGCTCTATATGGGTTGAAACAAGCACCCAGAGCTTGGTATGAAACACTGTCTAAATTCCTTATTGATCATGATTTTGTTATAGGCACAGTTGATAAGACTTTATTTAAATTTTTCAAAAATGATCATGTTCTTTTGGTACAAATATATGTTGATGATATTATTTTCGGGTCAACTAACCCAAAATTGTGCATAAGTAAATTAATGCAGGACAAATTCAAGATGAGCATGATGGGAGAGCTGACGTTCTTTCTAGGCTTACAAGTTAGACAGCTTGAGAATGGAATATTCATCAATCAAGCTAAGTATACGAAAGAACTGCCGAAGAAGTTTGGAATGGAGAATAGTTCAGCAGCAGCTACCCCGATGAGTGCTTCAATCAAACTGGACAATGATGAAGTTGGAACTGCAATTGAGGTATCTTTGTATCGCGGTATTATTTGCTCATTGCTTTACTTGACTGCTAGCAGACCAGACATCATGTTTGCTGTCTGTATGTGTGCTAGATTCCAAGCTGAGACTAAACAATCGCATTATATTGCATTAAAACGAATTTTAAAATGTCTTAAAGGAACTTCCAAAGACTCCGGCTTTCAACTAATCGGTTATAGTGATGCAGATTACGCAGGCTGCAGAATCGATAGGCGTAGCACAAGTGGTACATGTCAATTTTTGGGAGAATCGGTTGATTTCCTGGTTCACTAAGAAGCAAACATCGATCGCTACATATACAGCTGAAGCAGAGTATCCAGCATCTGGAAGTTGTTGTGCTCAGATCTTATGGATTCAACATCAGCTTCAAGATTACGGCATTGTTGCTTCTGAAGCTCCTATTTTCTGTGACAATACCAGTGCGATGGCCATCACTCAGAACCATGTGCTGCATTCCAGAACAAAGAACATAGATATACGACATCATTTCATAAGAGATCACGTTCTTAAGAAGGACGTCCGACTAGAGTATGTGTCAACGGATCAGAAAGTTGCTGATATCTTCACAAAACCTCTACCAGACGCTAAGTTTTCGTATTTTTGAAATATTCTTGGTCTCTTAGAATTGCCTAATCTATGATTGTGCGAAACATTTGCAGGTTGAACAGCTTTATTTACTTCAGCTTTGGATCTTCTGTTCAGAGGGAATGAAGGAGAACCTCGGATTTGGTAAACTTCAGATTTGGGAGAACGTCGACTTTCGGGGGAACAACAGATCAGAGTTAATAAGTGCTGAGTCAGCTGAATACATGTGATCTGAATCTATTCAGATTTTGCATATATAAAGCTGATACTTATATGTGATCTGATATGACAGTACCCCAGCTGGAACATTAAATAGATCAACGGTTGTGATGTAATCAACATGGCGGTTCAATTTTTACTTTTAACCGTACGGGTTAAAATTTCAATATCTTTTAAACTTATGATCATGCCATCGGATGAATGACACGTGTAATCATGCGAAACGTCACATCCACATTGTTTATCGTACCGCTTCGTATTCCTTGTGATTTTTATGCGTCTTTTGATTTTCCTCTAACACTTACCTTGCGAAAAATTACTCTCGTGCTTTCAAGTGCTTTCTCTGTAGATTATCGCATTCTTGACGTACTATTTTCTTCGATAAATCTATTGAAATGGCTTCTTCAATCATCCAGAATGCTAATCAGATCAACTTCGACTCAGTTCTGAGTATCTCTGACGAAGGTATGGTCACTATGTTCAAAACCCTTGAGTCGACTGGACTTCGTGGGTTCCTGGGTTGTTCTTCTGCTATCTATGAAGGTGATTTGGAGGCCTTCTTTGCCAATGCCTTAGTGAGAGAGAATGCAGTTATAATCTCCGTTCAGGGAAAGTTTATAGAAATTTCTGAAGAGCAGTTTGCTGGTGTGTTTGAGCTACCGTCTGAAGGGCTGGCGACTGTGAATGAGTTGCCTAAGGAGTTGATAAATGAAGCGAGACGAGCCTTTTCTGCGTTAGGAGAGCCGAGTAAGACTTCGTGTAAGAAGAAGGAGATGAAAGTTGAGTTCAGATTGTTGAATGATATATTGGTCAAGACGGTTACGACCAAGGCTGGCTCTTTTGATGCCGTAACCCACGAAAAATTTTTTCTTATGGCTGCTATCCATGGTGGTATTAAAATCAATTGGAGAAAATTTCTTTCTGCTATTCTGAAGGAGATGGTGACTCCCTCTTCAAAGCAGGCCCGGGGGTTTGCCATTAAAATCTGCGTTCTTCTAAAGGGAGCACCAGATCTGACTCTGGGAGAATCAAAGGCCTTCCCACCTCTAAAGATCCTTACCGTCAAGACAGTTGGCATGTACGTTGCTAAAAACAAAGATATGTCGACAACTGCTGAAGAGGTGAGGGATGAGCCAGTAGTGGATAA
The DNA here is from genome assembly GCA_001598015.1 of Dorcoceras hygrometricum. Lineage (NCBI taxonomy): Eukaryota > Viridiplantae > Streptophyta > Magnoliopsida > Lamiales > Gesneriaceae > Dorcoceras > Dorcoceras hygrometricum. The sequence continues at coordinate 106,036 of KV019598.1, read as the reverse complement.
GGTGGTTAAGGAAACAGCAAATAGGAGACCAGCTCCTGCTGCTGAACCTGTGTCAAAGAAGAAGAGGACTACTGTTGGGAGAGCTGCTCCCACATAAAATAATTTGGCGTTAGTACCAGTGGTAACAGAGACCGATCCGATTTCTGTAGTCCCGGCTGAGAGCCCCACAGTCCAGAGGAGACAAGCTCCTAATAGAAAATTGATTTTTCTAGAGGACACAGATGAGGAGGAGACTGAGAAGGAAGAGCCGGAGAAGACAGCTGTGGAGGAGACAGCTGAACATGAGAAGGAAGAGCCGGAGAAGACAGCTGTGGAGGGGACAGCTGAACAGGAGATAGATGTGGTCGAGACAGAGGAGAAAGATAAGGAGGAACCAGTTGAGGAGGAGACGGAGCAAGTTGAGGAGGAAACAAAGAAAGATGAGGAAACATAGAATAAGGCGACTGATAAGGAGGAGAAAGCTATGGAAGCGACAGACTTTGACGATACGGAACCCTTGAGCAAGGTTCTGAAGCTTTCTGAGACATCTATGTCTGATGGGGAGTCGATGTCCATTGATGACTTATTTAAGCAAATTCCTGAAGACATGATGCTTCCATATGTCACAGTTGAAGATCCTACCAAAATTAAATTTGGTCACGGAATTGCTTTCAGGAAAGTGGATTGGCACAAGGCCACCCTTCCGACGATTGACCCTACTGACAAGGGGAAGGATCCCCTTGTGGAAGAAATAAAGGGCAATCCAGCTAAAGAAATGTTTACTTTGATTTGTGCTGTTGTTGAGTTTCTTGTACAGATTCGAGAAGCAGTTGTAGAATAGATCGCTTCATTCTTTTATTCGTTCAGTCTTCGTAGCTTGTCAGTTTTGACGTCAGTTTCAGATCTTGCCGCGAAAGAGGAGCAGATGTTGCAATGTGATGAGACAGATTCTCTACAGACAGCAGTTTGTAGGCGATTGTACATAATAGCCAAGTACAGAGAGATGTTACTTACGAAATTTTTGGAGGCGAGGCATAAAAATTTTGAATTCGGTACGCCCACTTCAGCTATGGATCTTTCAAGTTTTGGACATGCTTTCAGAGTCTCATATAATTTCGCGAATCAATCTACTGGAGCAACTGAGGCAACACAGATTGGAGTGGACACAGCCATCTAGCTCAAAGCTGTTTGGAGGAGCTGGTGTACAGAGTGGAGGGATTAATTCCTAACATTATCCGAATGTTACTTCTACCAGCTGGGTGAGGCATTTAATTTTTATTGATGGATCTTGGCAAGTTGCAGAGGGTGCAGACCCGAAGCCTGTGCGGTTAGCTATGCCACGTATTTCAATACCAAAGAGGCAGCTCCCGCAGAGGCCATTCGTGGATGCGTTTGCCCCTATATGTATCTTCATTGAACCAGTCCAAATCTTGATTCTCGAAGACCTTATTCTGTGATTGTTCAGAGGCTCTGGGCTGAGATTTGTATAGATGTACTTCAGTTTTTGCTTTTTGGACATCTTCTGCCAGTGGCCACCTACAATATGTGTAGAGATATAGTTGCTGTAGATTCAGATTTGGATACATATAGGATTCCAACAAGCATTTTTTATGCATTTCAGCACGGTCTTAATATAGAAGGTTTTGTTTATTTCTTTTTACAGCCAGATATACAGATAATCTCTTCCAGTTCAAGCTCAGATAGTTCAGCGCCTACCAATCCAAGTTCTTCTAGTTCGACTTCATCCAGTTCTTCTTCCAGTGCTTCCCGTATGCATTTCACAGATGATATTCCTCAGACTTCACATATGATGCCAACTGTTGTTCTTCCTACCGACTTCACAGAATCTATTGCACAGCTTCATGCTTCTATTGATCAGATTAAACTTGAGCAGCTGCAGACTCGTGACAGTATAGACGAACTCAAGCTGCACATTCACAGAAAATTACACGGCTTGAGATGGCGTTTGCACAATCTACCTCTCACCAGGATATGGCCTTTAGAGCTGAAATTCATGACATCCGCAAGGAGGTACAGAATCAAAAGGCTACTTTGACGCAAGAAATGACAGCTTTCTGTTTGGAAACATAGGAGGGCCTCAATACTCTTCGTGCCCAGCTCTCTGAAATCATTGCCTATATTAATAGAGGGCGTGATGACAAAAATGGAGAAGAGAGTAGTAGAGGTCCACGGCCTGAAGATCGAAGAAGACCCACTGGTGGTGGAGGAAGCAACAGCAAACCTTCGAGGAAAAGAGATGGATCTTATAGAGGAAGAGGAAGCAGGAGTTCCGGATTCAGTCGATGGTTTTCTTGAGAATTTCTTGAGCAGTTTTTCTTTATTCAGTTCTTGTACAAAACTCTTGTACTTAGCTGGCTTTGATTGAATATATATAGCAACGACTTCGACCAATTTATTTTGTCTCCTTTTAAGTCGTAGGCTGCTAAGTTTTGTCATCACCAAAAAGGGGAAAATTGTTAAGATAAAATTTATATGTTTTGGTGATAACACAAAAAAGATAAAGAAATGAATATAAGCTATCAGATCTGGAAAATAAATCTATCATATTTGAAGTAATCAGGTTCTATCAGATTTGGATTATAAGTTATCGGGGACTCAGATCCATTCAGATTTGGACTAGGCGTATCATACAGATCGTATCAGAGTATTTCAGATAAGAGCGTATCAGATCTGTTCAGAGAGTTACGTATTAAGATTCGAGTATATCAGAACCGTTAAGAGGCTTATTTGATAGAATTAGATCAGAACAGATTTAAGTTCAGTACAGAGGGTTTTTCTATAGATCAGTATAGATCAGATGCTTCTAAGATACAAAACAGAGAGGTATTTCAGTTCAGATCTCAGCATGCTATTCGTAGAGAGATCTCAAATCAGATGAAGATTCAGATAAGAGAGAAAAAAAGGGTATATTCGTAAAGGAGAAAAGATCCTGAAGCTTGTATACAGCTTAGAAATGATTTCAGCTCAAAGCCGAACATTCAGATTTCAGCTTCAGATCTTATCCTATTGTTCCAGATGATTCAACGATCAAGATTAAATCAGATAAAGCCTGTAAGACAAAGTGGATGAAAGAGACTCAAGTTCAGAGCTATTTGAAGTATACAGTTCAGGACACAGAGTTGGTACAACCAATGTTTACCTAGTTTGGATATAAGTCAACCAAGATCTAACAGTAGACAAACCTCAACTTAGCATTAATGGCGCAATTAATGCTCAATACGATGAAGATATTCAAATGTGGTTTGTGTCTACTGGCTCATTAAATGACCGTTGAAGATGGATGTGTATAAATAGCTGAAGTGATTTAAAAGAAAAGTTCTGGTACTCTCGATCATTCTGATTACTCTCACTCCATCATACAAGTTCCAAGTTCATTCAATATTCCAGCTCTCAATCTCGAAGAACAGCCGTTCAGCTCTTAAAACAGAAATTTATCTTCGAGATTTCTGCTGGTTTACCTTAGCCAAATATTCTTATTGCTCAAAACCAGAAGAGTTACAAACTCTGTTTACGTTTTATTCGTTGATATATTTTCAAATATCAGAGTCTATAACGAAGGTGCTATTTAAAGCAGCTCGAAAATACATTACTTGTAATTAGCAGAGGAGTCTGCTAATTTAAGCTAGGCTTAAGTGATTGGGTATTTGCAGAAGCTGTAACCATCAAATCTTCTAGTGGAACCTTCCTGAAAAGGAAGAAGGAGAGACGTAGGATATTGATATCCAAACTTCCAGAAACAAATTCTTGACCCTATCTATTTATGTAGGTGCATGGTTATTTACTAAATTGTTCACTGTTTAATCGGTTTATTTCCGCACCTTATAGTTAACCGAGAAAACAGATTTGAACTGAGAGCCTCAAAGCTGGTCACTCAGCTTTGAGTTAAGCACATACTTGTAAAATCGTTTTAAACGGATTTGAAATAGAAAAATCGAAAGAGTTCATTCAACCCCCCCTTCTGTACTCCTGGGCTTATTTTAACTCATATTTCGATCCTATTGATCCTATCAAGTGGGTCCAGTCCCAGTGTACTGTGACAACACGAGTGCCATTGCTCATGCAATGGAGCCCAGGTCTCATTAGTGATCAATCATATACTGAGAAAGTTCCACATTATCCGGGAAATTATGGGAAGAAGAGACATCATTGTCGAACGAGACGAATCTACAGTCAACATCGTTGATCCACTTATGAAGCCTTTGCCAGGGCCATAATTTGAATAACATCACGAAGCAATGGGAATATGTCTGATGACTAGTTAGCCATAGAGCAAGTGGGAGATTGTTATAGTAGGTGCCCAGCTAGCCAACTGTTGGTGGTGGGCTTTGTTGACTCTACTGTAGGAATGATCTTTATTCACATAATTTCTATTTACATGGCATTCTTTATATTTTCTTTTATTGCGCAAACTTGTTGGATAAGGACATTGAATGCACTATAGTGTGTTAGATGTGATAGTGGATTTGATGGATATCATGAAACACATCTAATAGTCACTATGTGTACTAAACGAGTTCCTAGTAGATTGGGCCATCCAAAAGAGGATAAGGGCCACCGGAGCTTGAGACTAGAATCTGCGATGCAAAATACCATGTTTCATTGGTAGGGACCATAGAGATGTTTTAAGCATGCAGATGGATAGTGCCTAGTGATCTATCAAACTAACCTCGTTCGGTCTTTACAAGTCATTACCATTTGTTGAGTGGATCCGAAGTCTTGGCTGAACAGATTAGTCCTTATTACTCGAAACATCACTGAGACCTACATGCTAATGTCCTAACTTTGACTCATTTAACGACTCCATTAAGTCATCAGGTTGTGAGGTTGGGTGAGGACATGACACATGTAGGAGCCGATACTTTGTTGTCGAGGATTCACCATTCGTCCTTGTCCATGGATATCCTATGCTATCTGAGGAGATAATATTCTGACAAATGTGAGGATCAAAATTCGAAAATTGGTGATTAATCGGGAGTTATGGATTATCGAATTTCAGACTTGAGGATTTTGGTCGAATTTGTGTTGAAATTGGAGTTGATTCGTGGAGTCCTTCGATAGAGATCTGGTCCCAGTTATTATTCAGATGTGAGTACTCAGTTGAGGTGTTAGCGAGTGACAACTGAGTAGTAGAGACTGGCGCAAGTAGTGATGCATCGTCGTTTTGCAATTTCAGATGTCTTGCTTGTCAGGCCTCGTGCTCACAACAGATAGACACATGTGGAAGCTATCAAAAAGTGGGTAAAATTTTCGCTTTTAGGCCCGACGGTTTTAAACATATAATTTAAAATACAACGATATTAAAAATAAGTTTCCCAAATCATAAAACAATCAACAACAAAGCATACATAAATTAAACATGTATCATATTCCCCTACGGGTACAACAACAAAGCGCAGGGCATCCCCCTGACTAACTGATACATAAATATATATATGCTATATGCTACTGGGACACACTAGCCACCTCCTGGGGCACCACCAGCTGGGTTGAAACCACGACCAGCTGTAGAACCTGGGTTTCCTGAAAACAATGCAACAAAGAAACAAACCAAGCCCCGGAGGGACATGGGGTCAAACCCCAGTACGGAGAGCAATAGTACAACAGAAATAACAGCAAGGAATAAAATGCAGGTGCTATGCATGAGACGCCAAAGAACAATGGAAAGCTCGACCCACAAGGGAGCTAAGGAACTCAAACGTAGCTCCAAGAATTGTCAACAACATACAGTGGTCACGGGGCGTGTTCACAGTGTGGTAGTAAGCCACTCGCTATGACACTACTCCCACTTACCAGATGCATCAAACAACTCAACCTGCTGTTGCCTCGCCCATGAACTGTGGTAGTTAACCACTCGGCGCATGGTGGCTACGATACCAGCAGGGAGATGAGAGTGTGATATTGCCGCTCGCCCTCACATCCTGGTAAGGAAAATAACAACAATACAACAATGGTACAAAGACTACCAAAACTGGAAAGGAATACCATGCGTGTATGCAACATGCGGAATGCAAGCATATAAACATATGCAACGCAGCAAATACAAAACAGCATACACAATCTTCAACAGGACACAATCAGCAGGCACGGAAATTCCACATACCAGCGACTACAATTCATCCAAGCCATAACATCGATGTAAATCAAGCTCAAATCCGTACCTTATACTGAGCAACAACTAACCCTGGGAGAAATCCCGAAGACTCTGGTAAAAGCCTGTTAAACACACGGCATACACAACGTAAATCTAACAGGTTGCTAATCAAGCTCACGGCTGGGAGTCTCACTGAACCAGCTGCCCAATATACCTCAACTCGAACGGCAGCAACTTCGTGTTCCTCAACTAGCCAAATACAGCTTCTAAAACTGGTATGAATTGGAAGAGCTTCTCAAGAGGAGTCCAACGCTACCTCGCACGAGCAAAACAACCACCGGAAACGACGGGAAATCGCCGGAAAGCTCACGGCTGAACAGTGTTCTAGGGTTCGAAGGATAAGGAACGAAAGGTTGGAAATATTTGCTAAGTATGGAATTGATACCACAATTCGAAGACCAAGTCTTCCTATATATAGCACTAGCAACGACTGGAATCACTTCAATAATTGTCCATCGACAAAACCAGTCGACACCAACAATTTCCAAACCAGCAGACGCAAGAACCAACAGCTGAGTTCTCCAACAATCGTTAAAATAACTAACGGCTGGTTCTCAAAACGGCGTCGCACCAACTTACTCAAACGACGTAGCATACTAAACCAGCAGCTGGGTATTCAGTCGCAAGAACAAAACAATGTAACGCTACTCCCAGCTGGATCCAGTCGCAACCTCAAAACGCAGCGTTGCACTAACTCAAACGATGTCGCTCCACTGACGTCATCCAGTCGCTAGCTCTCGCGAAATACCAGCAGCAAGCAATAGCGGCGAAACTCACTCGCAGCTGGACTCCCAGTCGCAACAACGAAACGACGACGCATCATCTTCGAGCTACAGGAATGTTGACCCGCGTTGACATCTACATCTGCTGATCAACGAGCAGGAACACACACGCGATCTACCAGCTGGTACCAGACGCAACATCCAAACGACGTCGCGCCAACTAATCTAAACGCAGTCATTTTAGCCCTCAACACAACTACGCTAAAGCATCTGCTGATCACAACACACGCAACCAGACTTCACGCAAACGACGGCGTTTCAAGAATCTCGCGCTAAAACACGCTTCGAATGGTTTTGCCACCGACCAGCTGCTAGCTCACAACACCAGCTGATACACCAACCAGCAGGTACCTCAAATAAGCGAAAATACAAAATCTCCATAATTTTTCAACACACGAAAAGGAACCCGAAAATGCAACTCAAACGCTCAAATAGAGATCTTAAACCAGCAGAACCTCTATTTATCGATTCATTCCAATGATAAATCTCAATTACAAATCCAGGTCTCACATTTCTCCCCCACTAAAAAGAATTTCGTCCTCGAAATCAAACAACAATTCTGAAAGCACCACACAACAACTGAAACTCGAAGCAACAACAAGAAACTAAACAAAAACTCGCCCAACACAAGGCCAAGTGTTCAAGATAACTGAGCAAACAAGTCACAACAACTAAGGAAGGAAAACAGCAAAAACTACTAGCTACTGGAAAATATAGCTCAACAGCTACTCAAACAGATGCGGCCACTCGCGCTGCATCTTCTCTTCTAGCTCCCAAGTAGCTTCTTCCCTACCATGCTTGCTCCACTGCACCATTACTAAAGGAATGGTCTTATTCCTCAACTGTTTCTCTTTTCTGCCAAGGATCTGCAAAGGGTATTCCTGATAGCTCAACGACTGATCAAGCTCTACCTCGTCAGTTCCAAGCACATGAGACGAATCTGGCTCGTACTTCCTCAACATGGAACGTGAAAGACGTCATGCAAAGAAGATAACTTGGACGGCAACAATAGACGATACGCCAAAGGGCCAATCCTCTCGATAACCTCATACGGACCAACGTAACGAGGGGCTAACTTTCCCTTGCGTCCAAAGCGCATCACACTACGAAACGGAGAAACTTTGAGAAATACACGATCACCAACCTGAAACTCAAGAGGTCGACGCCTCTTATTCGCATAACTTGCTTGGCGATCCTGGGCAGCTTTCATCCGCTGCCTAATAAGATCCACGTGATCTTTCATCTGCTGCACAAAGTCAGGGGCAGATAGCTGCTTCTCCCCCACTTCTTCCCAACACACTGGCGATCTGCACTTGCGGCCATACAAAGCCTCGAAAGGCGCCATGCCAATCGTCACTTGGTAGCTGTTATTATACGAAAACTCAACCAAAGACAACGCGTCTTGCCAACTACCTCCGAAATCCAACAAAACAGCACGTAACATATCCTCCAATGTCTGGATAGTTCGCTCAGATTGGCCATCTGTCTGGGGATGATACGCGGTACTCATAGCCAATCTAGTGCCCAAAGCTGTCTGCAAACTCTTCCAAAACCTGGAAGTAAACCTCGGATCTCGGTCAGACACGATTGAAACAGGCACACCATGCAATCTAACAACAAAATCAACGTACAGCTTCGCCATCTTCTTCAACGAGAAGGTCATCCCATAGGGAATGAAATGTGCAGACTTAGACAAACGGTCTACAACTACCCAAACAGCATCGCACCCTCGGCTGGAACGAGGCAAATGCGTCACGAAATCCATAGCAATGTGCTCCCAATTCCATTGGGGCACCTCTAAACTCTGCAACAGACCACCAGGTCTCATCCTTTCGGCCTTTACCATCTGGCAATTCAAACAACGAGCGACAAAACCAGCAACATCGCTCTTCAGGCCAGCCCACCAAAAGTGCGGCTTCAAAGCATAGTACATCTTATAGGGTAGGGAATGAAATGTGCAGACTTAGACAAACGGTCTACAACTACCCAAACAGCATCGCACCTTCGGCTGGAACGAGGCAATTACGAAATCAACAATCCTCAGCCGGGTAGAATCTCCAACCCGTAGTGTTAAGATGCTCTTGGTCCTTAGAGATGTACAACGACGCAAGAATCTCACTAGCCTTCCTGCTCAAAGCATCAGCCACTACGTTCGACTTCCCAGGCTGGTATTTAATCTCACAGTCAAAATCCTTAAGCAGCTCCATCCACCTACGCTGTCTCATGTTCAAGTCAGGCTGCGAAAATAGATACTGCAAACTCTTGTGGTCGGATTACACCACAAACTGCTCGCCATACAGGTAGTGACGCCAGATCTTTAACGCAAAGACTACCGCTGCTAACTCCAAATCATGAACCGGGTAACGAGTCTCGTGCGGTTTCAACTGCCGCGAGGCATACGCAATGACTCTACCATTCTGCATCAGCACACAACCCAATCCATTTAGCGAAGCGTCGGAACAAACAACAAAACCACCTGACCGGACGGCAAAGCCAACACAGGCGCGGTAGTTAACTTCTCCTTGAGCAGTTGAAAAGCATTCTCACACTGTTCAGTCCAAACAAATCGTTTATCCTTCTGGGTCAATTGGGTCATCGGCTTAGCTATAGAAGAAAACCCCTCAATGAAACGACGATAATAGCCAGCCAGACCTAAGAAACTGCGAATCTCAGACACGTTCCTCGGTCGCTCCCAGTTCAACACCGCATCCACTTTACTGGGATCCACAGAAATGCCATCCGCTGAAATGACATGGCCCAGAAATACAACGCGTTGCAACCAGAACTCGCACTTGGAAAACTTCGCATACAACTGCTGCTCTCTCAACCTCAGAAGAACCATCTCCAAGTGCTCCTTGTGCTCCCTCGGAGTCTTTGAGTAAACTAAGATGTCGTCAATAAAAACAATCACAAACTGATCTATGAACTCTCGGAAAACACGGTTCATCAGATCCATGAAGACTACAGGCACGTTTGTCAACCCAAACGGCATCACCAAAAACTCAAAATGTCCGTACCTCGTACGAAACGCAGTATTCGCGACATCTTGGTCCCTTACTCTGAGCTGATGGTACCCGAAACGAAGATCAATCTTAGAATACACCGCAGAACATTGCAACTGATCAAACAGATCATCAATTCTCGGCAACGGGTACTTATTCTTCACAGTGGCTTTATTCAACTGACGAAAATCAATGCACATCCGCATTGAGCCATCCTTCTTCTTTACAAACAAAATGGGCGCTCCCCACGGTGACATACTAGGACGAATGAAACCCTTCTCCAGCAAATCATCTAACTGAACCTTGAGTTCTCTCAACTCCGCAGGTGCTAGATGATACGGGGCACGAGAAATCGGAGCTGTGCCAGGCACCAACTCTATGCTGAAGTCTATCTCCCGCCTCGGAGGAAAACCAGGAATCTCCTCCGGAAACACGTCGGGGAATTGTCGCACCACGGGAACGTCACTAAGCTGAACACTAGAAGAAGAAGACGCATCCAAAGCGTAAATCATAAAGCCAGCATTCCCCAAAGACAACAAGCTAAACATCTCCATCGCGGAGACCAACGGAATCTTCAATCTCGAGTCCTGGCCGTAGAAGTCCCACTTCTCGCTAGACAAAGGCCTAAAGCGCACAATTCCATGGAAGCAATCCACGGAGGCCCTGTAGTTGGATAGCACATCCATCCCAACTATACAATCGAAATCCCAAAGCATCAAAAGGATCAAATTCGCTAACAAGCCATGCTCACCAAACCACAGCACACCATCCAACAAAATCTCTTGCGAAAACAGGTTTACACCACCGGGGGTAGATACAGAAACAACATCACTCAAAGGGACGGTACACAACCCATGCTCAACAACAAACGAATCAGAAATAAACGAATGCGATGCACCGGTGTCAAACAACACACGAGCAGGAAAGTCAAAGACAAGACATGTACCTCCAATCACTCGGCTCGGTGTCTCCTCGGCCTGCTCTCTCGTGAAGGCGTTAACCTGAGCCTACTGAGGTCCTGGAAAGAAAGGCTGAGACGACTGCCCAAAACACGAAGGGCCAGGCTGCTGAAACGGCCTAAACGGAGTCTCACCAAAACGGGGCTGCGGAAACTGCTGCGAACGGCCCCTAGACTGACCCCCACGACCCTGAGGCTGGGCCGCGGTCTGCTGTGCTCCAGCTGTCGGGCACACTCTCGCAAAGTGCCCATACTTACCACAAAGGTTGCAGGAACCCTGCACACCAACACACTGCGTGGAAGATGCTTTCCACCGCAAAAGCCACAAAACTCCTCCCGAGAGCCGCTGCTACTCGAACTGCCAGAACCAGAAGACCCTGAACCAGACTTCTTCTTAAATTGCTGACCGCGGGGTCGAAACCTCTGACGGCCAGACTACTGAGCTACCTGCTGCTGCTGCTGAGGAAAATGCGCGGACTGAGAACTATGGGACGACTGAGCTCCCTGACCAGCGGGTCTACCACCCTGCACCGCCTGCGCCACCTGCGCTCTACGCGCACTACGGCTCTTCATGCCCTCCTCGATGTGGATAGAAGTATCCACAGCCTCAGCATAGGACTTGGGCTTGCTTGTCAGAACGCTCTGGTACAGATCTCCATTCAAGCCCTCCACAAACCTGGTGCTCTTGGCCCTCTCCCGGTCAGCAACATGCGGAACATACGCCAACAAAGCAGAAAACTTGCGAGCGTACTCACGCACAGACAACGAACCTTGCTCCAAGAACTCGAACTCCCGCTCACGGGCAGCTACATAGGATTCGGGGACATACTCCTGCCTGAAGACCTGATAGAAAGTGTCCCAAGTAATGCCAACACCAGTCTCCAGTAAGGTACTAGACGTACCTCGCCATCAACGCTCAGCGGACTTCCTCAACAATAGGGTCATCAACCTCAACCGGAGATCGTCGTCATACTGGGCTCGATCAAAAAGATGTATGACGCTATGAAGCCAAGAATCCGCGTCCTCACTCGACTCATCACCATTGAAGATAGGATGACTCATCCTCTGAAACCGAGCTATGACCACATCCATTCTCTCTACCGGAGCCGGCGGAGCTGCAGCCTCCTCCTCTCCACTACTCTCAAGAGTAGGACTAGGCACACTATACTGATCCTCATTCTGTCCTCCTGATTCCTAAAATAGACCCCTACTACGACCACGACGTCTAGGCGGCATCTAAAACACTCAACAGGATAAGGAACAACAGAACAGATACAGCAAAGAAAGCATATAACACAAAATATGCAGCACGTAGTCATATAAGTCAAGCACATGCAACACGCAACACTGTGCCTAGACTCAAGTGTGATCAAAGGAATTGAGCTTATCCCAGTTTAAGCTCTGATACCAAAATGTCAGGACTCGTGCTCACAACAGATAGACACATGCGGAAGCTATCAAAAAGTCGGTAAAATTTTCGCTTTTAGGCCCGACGGATTTAAACATATAATTTAAAATACAACGATACTAAAAATAAGTTTACCAAATCATAAAACAATCAACAACAAAGCATACATAAATTAAACATGTATCATATTCCCCTACATGTATCAATCACCATTGGCTGAAAATATTCTCCTGTTAAATTGCGACGGCTGATTTGTCCAATAGCAACTAGTCTTATTTTGTTATCACCAAAACTAATAAATTTTATGTCAGGCCTCGTGCTCACAACAGATAAACACATACGGAAGCTATCAAAAAGTGGGTAAAATTTTCGCTTTTAGGCCCGACGGTTTTTAAACATATAATTTAAAATACAACGATACTTAAAATAAGTTTCCCAAATCATAAAACAATCAACAACAAAGCATACATAATTCAAACATGTATCATATTCCCCTACGGGTACAACAACAAAGCGCAGGGAATCCCCCTGGCTAACTGATACATAATTATATATATGCTATATGCTACTGGGACACACTAGCCACCTCCTGGGGCACCACCAGCTGGGTTGAAACCACGACCAGCTGTCCCGGAGGGACATGGGGTCAAACCCCAGTACGGAGAGCAATAGTACAACAGAAATAACAGCAAGGAATAAAATGCAGGTGCTATGCATGAGACGCCAAAGAACAATGGAAAGCTCGACCCACAAGGGAGCTAAGGAACTCAAACATAGCTCCAAGAATTGTCAACAACATACAGTGGCCACGGGGCGTGTTCACAGTGTGGTAGTAAGCCACTCGCTATGACACTACTCCCACTTACCAGATGCATCAAACAACTCAACCTGCTGTTGCCTCGCCCATGAACTGTGGTAGTTAACCACTCGGCGCATGGTGGCTACGATACCAGCAGGGAGATGAGAGTGCGGTATTGCCGCTCGCCCTCACATCCTGGTAAGAAAAATAACAACAATACAACAATGGTACAAAGACTACCAAAACTGGAAAGGAATACCATGCGTGTATGCAACATGCGGAATGCAAGCATATAAACATATGCAACGCAGAAAATACACAAACAGCATACACAATCCTCAACAGGACACAATCAGCAGGCACGGAAATTCCACATACCAGCGACTACAATTCATCCAAGCCATAACTTCGATGTAAATCAAGCTCAAATCCGTACCTTATACTGAGCAACAACTAACCCTGGGAGAAATCCCGAAGACTCTGGTAAAAGCCTGTTAAACACACGGCATACACAACGTAAATCTAACAGGTTGCTAATCAAGCTCACGGCTGGGAGTCTCACTCAACCAGCTGCCCAATATACCTCAACAATTACTTAGAAAGCTTAAAACTATCGCTAGGAACAAGGTCTCACCGAAAACCAGAACGTAGTTCTACCAAATCGACGCAACACTCGAACGGCAGCAACTTCGCGTTCCTCAACTAGCCAAATACAGCTTCTAAAACTGGTATGAATTGGAAGAGCTTCTCAAGAGGAGTCCAACGCTACCTCGCACGAGCAAAACAACCATCAGAAACGACGGGAAATCGCCAGAAAGCTCACGGCTGAACAGTGTTCTAGGGTTCGAAGGATAAGGAACGAAAGGTTGGAAATATTTGCTAAGTATGGAATTTATACCACAATTCGAAGACCAAGTCTTCCTATATATAGCACTAGCAACGACTGGAATCACTTCAATAATTGTCCATCGACAAAACCAGTCGACACCAACAATTTCCAAACCAGCAGACGCAAGAACCAACAACTGATTTCTCCAACAATCGTTAAAATAACTAACGGCTGGTTCTCAAAACGGCGTCGCACCAACTTACTCAAACGACGTCGCATACTAAACCAGCAGCTGGGTATTCAGTCACAAGAACAAAACAATGTAACGCTACTCCCAGCTGGATCCAATCGCAACCTCAAAACGCAGCGTTGCACTAACTCAAACGATGTCGCTCCACTGACGTCATCCAGTCGCTAGCTCTCGCGAGATACCAGCCGCAAGCAATAGCGGCGAAACTCACTCGCAGCTGGACTCCCAGTCGCAACAACAAAACGACGACGCATCATCTTCGAGCTACAGGAATGTTGACCCGCGTTGACATTTACATCTGCTGATCAACCAGCAGGAACACACACGCGATCTACCAGCTGGTACCAGACACAACATCCAAACGACGTCGCGCCAACTAATCTAAACTCAGTCGTTTTAGCCCTCAACGCAACTACGCTAAAGCATCTGCTGATCACAACACACGCAACCAGACTTCACGCAAACGACGGCGTTTCAATAATCTCGCGCTAAAACACGCTTCGAATGGTTTTGCCACCGACCAGCTGCTAGCTCACAACACCAGCTGATACACCAACCAGCAGGTACCTCAAATAAGTGAAAATACAAAATCTCCAGAATTGTTCAACACACGAAAAGGAACCCGAAAATGCAACTCAAACGCTCAAATAGAGATCTTAAACCAGCAGAACCTCTATTTATCGATTCATTCCAACGATAAATCTCAATTACAAATCCAGGTCTCACATTGCTAGTGGGTGAAATCTGTTCAATGGCGTGACCATATGTCAACGCGGGTCAACGGTGCTGGGTAGCTAGCGAGCACTGATATGAGTATAGCGAGAGACATCTGTTAGCGTTAGCGCACGGATGCGAGAAGCTGCCACGTGTTGGTCAACGCTAGTGGGTGAAATCTGTTCAATGGCGTGACCATATGTCAACGCGGGTCAACGGTGCTGGGTAGCTAGCGAGCACTGATATGAGTATAGCGAGAGACATCTGTTAGCGTTAGCGCACGGATGCGAGAAGCTGCCACGTGTTGGTCAACACATCTGAGTTGACTGTTGTTGTTAGCGCCGTTCAGATGTTGTTAGCGAGAGAGATCTGTTCCAGATGTTGAAGCTCTGCTACGTAGTTTTGATTAGTTAGCGCGACGTCGTTTGCTGTTATGAGTTAGTGGAGAGTAGCGAAGTCTGATTCATGACAGCTAGGCCAGTTATGAGTGAGCGCTGGATTCAGATGTTAGGATTCCTGCTTAAGTGCATTAAATTTATATTAAAAGCATTGTGATTGAATTTTTTTTAAAAAATATGTTCGGTTGAGTATCATGAATTATAAATGAATTCGTTGTTCTATCTGAGTTGATAAGAACAGAAGCTGAATTCAAGGATTTAAATACAAGTGTTGATCGACACTTAGCGTACTTTCGACCCCAATATTTCTTATCTTCTTCCTCTTCGAAACCCTCGATAGTTACTATTCATCGAATGTTATTTCTCCGATTTACCGTCGATTTCCGCCGAATTTTGGAGCAAGTAGGGTGGCGCTGAACTCGTCTCCCTTATCCCTTTCGATTGTTACCAGTTAGGCGACCTGAGTTGACGTGTAGGAGGAGCACGAAGAAATTTCAGTGTTCGCGAATTTCTGCGACAGCTGACCCGAGAGTTCTTTAGCTCGTTTGAGCTTCTGGATTTGAGCTCCCAGACAGTTCCTGGTGTGTTTCTCGAGACCAGCGAGGAAGCAGGTTTGAGCAGGCTAAGGTTTTCGTGCCCTGGTGAGATCTGTTGAGGTAGAAACTGAGATCTGAGGTACGAATTGAGCTTCTGATTACATCTTTGGCATAAGCGTGTAGTGTTTTGAAGCATGAATGATGCTTCGTGGAATCTGTTTTCTGAGTCTTGTGTTTTACGTGAACAGATGTGGCTTATACTTGAATTTCGTGGTATACATGCATACATATTGAGCCTATTGATTGATTGATTGAGAACCCGAGAAAGAGCCACGTTGTGATCAGCAGATAGATGTGTCGTGCCTGAAAGGTCCAACGCTATCATCGGAGCGGTGACCGACTGATTCATCGTGTCTGAATACCACCGAGCTGCGATGGATAATTGAGTGGCCAGCCCTGAAGATCACGGACCGATTATTTCCACCGGTTGATTGGTTGTGCGGGGTATAGAGGCTCGCTTTTGATTTGCCAGCTGACTCGTTGGCCTAGATTGACCGATTCTTTGACAGCCCTCATGCATTCATGTTTTGAAATACTGCATGTTTATGAGTTGCTGTTATCTTAGTGCTCTTCGTACTGAGGTTTGACCTCGTATTTCTTTTCCTGCTTTTGTGTCTTGGGTCTGTGTTGCCCATTGCAGGAGCTACAGGTAATCTGGCTGGGTAGAGTGGTGCTTCAGCTAGTAGATCCCCGTTTGGTTGAGTCCCAGTGAATCTATATTATGTATTGAACCAGGGGATGCCCTGAGTTTTTATGTATTTTGGGGATCTATATTCGAGTTTATTTGATTACATGTCTGTTGTTTGGATTTTGAGTAAATCCTATTTTGAGTATCAATATTTTTAATGATGTTTTTATTGTTCAGGCCTAAACATTTTTATAAAATTTTAAGCCCTGTTTTTATGCTTCCGCGATTATGTGCTTAATTGTGCTTTAATCTTAGTTGATTATGTTGGGAGGGCACTTCGGATCCGGATCAAGCCTCCGGCGAGGAAGCGGAAGAAAAAAACAATACCTGGAGACGATCAATACAATAGATAACAACATGTCTATGACATTCATAGGGCGTTTAAGATTGCTACCTTGCTGGCAACTCGTGCCTGGCTCCGACCAGTTTCTCGAGGAAACTGGCACTTCACGGTAGGCGGCGGTAGATAACGTCAATCAGGTCCACGACCAGAGACGGGATTCCTTCGTCAGCCTACACTAGAAGGCCTGACGAGATCGGTGCGGACGGATTCTCCTCGTCAAGATAGGCCGGAAACAATTTTCCGGAGAAGAGAGGCGGCGGCGGCGGCTATTTGAGGAGAGGAAGGGGCGGCGCTTGATGCTTAGGGTTAGGGTTAATGCTTAAGTGTTTTATGATTAGGTCTAAGTCTAACTCCGATAGCCGATCAGATCGGACCGATCGACTCAGTTTCCAAAACTGAACATTATGATCTGAAAAACCATTTTTCAGAACCCCAGTGCAAAATGACCGTTTTGCCCCTCAACGTCGGGAAATCTCGATTTGACCCCTGTTGACTTTTAGGAAGTCGCACTCCCCAAAATCCTCTTCTCATGCTCAACACATTGAGCTCAGTATCCATGCGGGAATCTCGAATCCAGTACTTGTGTGACCCTCAATGGTTCAGGGATATAGCTAGCCGTGGGCCCACAACCATTGTGGCTCCGGAATCACAATTCCGGACCTGCCCAACGGATCATGGTAAATGCATCTAGCAACATCGCCCCATGATCCCCTAGGTATCACTGATAGTGCCTGCAAGAACCAGTTGGTCGTGGTTAGCGTACAGTACGGTCCTTTCAATCCATATATCCCGATCAGATCAACGACCATTGGTAAATCGAGAGTCGTTATAGATCCGATAGCTATGCATACATCTTGGAGATCGAATAGTGACATCACGAGTGTAACTAGGTAAACACATTTACCTAAAACACTTCTAGTACTCTGGCCAGAGATTTATACACTATTATCCCCTCAGATAGCATAGGATATCAACGCATGTCTGCGAGCGGTGAATCCTCGATGCATCGACTCCTACATGCATCGGGGTCTCACCCAATCCCGCCGCCTAATGACCCCAAGTGAGTCGGCAAACGTGTCAAAGTGAGACGCCTATCATGTAGAGTCTCAATGACGTTTCGAGTCGTGAGGACTAATCAGTACAACCAAGACCTCGGACTTATCCACTCGACAAATGGTAACCACTTGGAAAATCCAAAGGAGGGTAGTTTGATAGATCACCAGGTCACTATCTATCTGCATGCTCAGAACATCACAATGTTCCCTACCAATGAAACATGGTACTTCGCATCGCAGATACTAGTCTCGAACTCGGGTGGCCTTATCCTCATTTTTACGGCCCAATCGACCAGGAACATTTTCAGAATACACAGTGACTATTAGATGTCTTTCATGATAGCCGTCATACCCACTATCACATCTAACATACACTTTAGTGCATTCTAGGTCTTTACTCAACGCAATTGTTAATCATCATACAAATCAATGAAAGTAAAGAATTCCATATAAGTAAATGCGAATAACATATATAAAGATTGTCATATACAAGAGTCTATAAACCCACACGCCACAAGTTGGCTAGTTGGGCATCTACTCTAACAATCTCCCACTTGCCCTAAAGCCAACTACTCATCAGACGCAGTCCCATTGTTTCGCGATGTTTTTCAAACAACGGTCCAGGAAAGGGCTTCTTAAGTGGATCATCAATGTTGTCTGCAGAGGCGACTCTCTCAACTGCTATGTCACCTCTAGCCACAATATCCTGGATTATGTGGTATTTCCTCAGTATGTGTTTGGATCTTTGGTGAGACCTAGGCTCCTTTGCTTGCGCAACGGCACCCGTGTTGTCGTAGTACACCGGGACTGGACCAACTCCATTAGGAATGACGCCCAACTCTTGGACGAAATTCCTTATCCAAACGGCCTCCTTAGCAGCAGCTGATGCTGCGATGTACTCAGCCTCAGTGGTGGAATCCGCGATGGTGTCTTGCTTGGAACTCTTCCAAGAGACAGCACCACCATTGAGCATGAATATAAATCCAGAGGTTGATTTTGAATCATCCACGTCACACTGGAAGCTAGAATCAGTGTAGCCTTCCTGTTTCAGTTCGCCACCCCCATAGACCATGAACATATTCTTAGTCCTTTGTAAGTACTTAAGAATATCCTTCACATCCTTCCAATGTAATTGGCCGGGGTTGGCCTGGTAGCGGCTCGTGACACTCAGAGCATATGCGACATCCGGTCTAGTCGAGATCATGCCATAAATAATACTACCTATTGCCGAGGCATATGGTACACGTGCCATACTCTCTATCTCCTCATCAGTCTTTGGACACATAGACTTAGATAGAGTGACCCCGTGGCACATAGGTAGGTGTCCTCTCTTGGACTCTTCCATAGAGAACCTCTTAAGTATGGTATCGATGTAGGTATCTTGGGTGAGTCCGAGCATCCGTTTAGATCTATCCCGATAGATCTGTATTCCAAGAATATAGGATGCTTCACCCATGTCCTACATCGAAAATCTACTAGATAACCATACTTTAGTTGACTGCAGCATTCCTACATCATTCCCAATGAGTAGAATGTCATCAACATAAAGTACGAGAAACGTCACAGCACTTTTAACTACCTTCTTGTAAACACATGGCTCCTCGGGATTCTTGATGAAACCAAATTCCTTAATTGTTTCATTGAATCTCAGGTTCCAACTTCGCGATGCTTGTTTGAGACCGTAGATCGATCTCTGAAGCTTGCATAGCTTATGCTCGCTTCCAACAGATGTGAAACACTCAGGCTGTGTCATATAGATCTCTTCCTTAATGTTTCCATTAAGGAACGCAGTTTTCACATCCATTTGCCATATCTCATAGTCGTACCATGCGGCTATGGCTAACAAGATTCTAATTGACTTGAACATTGCGACTGGCGAGAAGGTTTCATCATAGTCAACACCTTGCCTTTGAGTGTAACCTTTCGCGACCAGTCGTGCCTTGTAGGTCATTACCTTACCATCAGGCCAAAGTTTCCTCTTGTATACCCATTTTCACCCAATAGGAACAATTCCTTCGGGAGGGTTAACAAGAGTCCAAATTTGGTTAGCATGCATTGAGTCAAACTCAGACTGCATTGCTTCAAGCCACAAATTAGAATCAGCATCGGAAATTGCCTCCTTGAAAGTTCTTGGATCAGATCCAACAACTTGATCACCTTGATCATCTTCAAGGAGAAAACCATATCTCTCAGGTATGTGTGATCGTACTTAGTACCAATGCTAAGTGGGCCACATCACATCAGTATGGATCAAATCCAATAGGCCTTGAGCACGCTCACCCTTGCTCTTGAAGGGTTGCTTAGTCACCCTTAAGACAAGATTCACAAGTCGGTAGGGAGTTAATGT
>KV019598.1:31490-63210 GCA_001598015.1 Dorcoceras hygrometricum | reverse complement strand
TTGTATGGTCGAAAGTGCAGATCACCGGTTTGTTGGGAAGAAGTTGGTGAGAGACAGCTTTCTACACCGGAGTTTGTTCAGCATATGAAAGATCAAATTGATTTGATCCGGAGTAGAATGAAGGCTGCTCAAGACCGTTTCTCGAGTTATGCGAACCGTAGACGTCGACCGTTAGAGTTTGAGGTAGGCGATCGTGTGTTTCTCAAGATTTCTCCTTTCAAGAGCGTGATGAGATTCCGATTTAAAGGCAAATTGGCTCCCAGATTCGTTGGTCCCTTTGAGATTATCGAGCGGATTGGGCAGTTGGCTTATAGACTGAGGCTGCCCGGGGAGTTAGCCGCGATGCATGACGTGTTTCATGTGTCAATGTTGAGAAAATATGAGCCGGATCCGTCCCACGTTTTGAGAACTGACAAAGTTGTGCTGGATTCTGCCTTGAGTTATGTCGAATATCCGGTGCAGATCTTGGATAGGAAGGAGAAGCAGCTGAGGAACAAGATTATTCCGTTGGTGATGGTCCAATGGAGCAAGCATGGCCGAGAAGAAGCAACCTGGGAAGTTGAGGAGAAGATGAGGCAGGATTGGCCTCATCTTTTTGAGCACTGAGCGTGCAGAATCTCGAGGTAATTTTCTAGTGTTGCTTTGATTTTTGATGAGTTGTTAGTGCAGAATTGCATGTTTGATTGTTTCTTCCCTGTGTTTGCCTTTGATTTCGAGGACGAAATCTCTTAAGGTGGGGAGGCCTCCCTTATAAAGATAGAATAATATCTAGGAGAGAAAAACTCCATAAAAAACACTCAAATTACCCCGAACCCTGCAGTACCCTGAAAAACCCTGCAGAACCCTGGGGAGCCACAAAAAGATTTAACCCAGAGGAAATGTATGCCCCAAATCCCTAATGTATATGACCTATGAAAACCAAAACCAAAACCATAACCACAAACCAAAACATATATAATGTAGAATTTTGTTTAAATAGCAGTATAAAACACTAACACCATCCCTTGGGTTAAAGCAAATACCTTGGGATAAAACTTTGTCAGATTTGGGATTAATCACGTGTATTTTGAGGAATTGCGAAAGAAATAAGTTTCCTGCTGTTTCATCAGCCGCAGCGCTAGTTTTAGAGATGAGAAATATTGAATTTTGGTGTAGTCAACGCTGGTCAACGGTACTGTAGCTCCTGCTGGTGGATTTTGAATCAGCAGAGATGACGTCAGCGTGATGCAATAAGAGCTGCTGGTTTTGGTTTCGAAGTTTGAAGTTGCTGCTGGCAGATGTTGCGCTTAGCGTGAGATTGAATGAGGAAGTGACACGTGTTAGTCAACATTTTGGAGTGTTGACTATTGGATTCAGCAGTTGAGCTTGTGAATAGTGATCAGCTGATGGTTTGTGGAATCAGTCGCAAGAGCTGTTAATAGATATGATGAAGTAGGCGTGACGTATTCCTTGCTGTTGGTAGTAGATCGCGTTGTGATTGTTGCTGCTGACCAGCAGGCGCGCAAATACTAATGTTTGAGAGATCAGCTGTTGGTAGCAATGTTTACGTAACTAAAGTGACGTCGTTTGGATTAGTAGATGCGTCGTCGTTTTGAGTGATTTCTCGCGACCAGCAGATGGATTGTTTTGAAGAGAGAGCTGTTATCAGCTCTTGGTAGTTTTGCTTGCGAGAGCTGTTGTCAGCTGGTGTTTGCTACGGTGTCGTTTTGAAGTGTTTACGCGCGATTGTTTGTGTAGTCGTTGCTGCTCAATTTAGCGAAAGAAAGGAGGTATCTACTGGAAGATCTCTACTGTTCAGTCGACTGAATATTGGTGTTCAGCAGACGTTGATTTGGGGAGATTATAAATAGAAGTGTTGTTCGAAACTTAGAATTATTTTGAGCCAGATATTTCTTATCTCTTCTTCTCCAAATCCTCGTCGAGCTACTGTTCACCGTGATTTTTCACCGCCGATTCCCATCGCTTCCAGCCTCTGTTTTTGGCAACCTTAGTGGCGCTGGATTCCCCTTGCTTAACTCTTTCGTTTGCTACCCAATTGAGACGCTGTATTAGCGCTGGTGGGGAGACGCGAAGCTGCTGGAGTTCGAAACTTTTGAGAAAAGTCTGTACGAGCGTTCTTCTGCTAGCGTGAGCTTTTGGGTGAGCATTCCTTGTATAATTGAGCTCTGTTCTTGTAGCTAGTGCCTGCATAGAAGTGTAGGAATTGAATTATACTTCTGGCCGTAGGATTAGCGTGTCTATGATGATATTGAGCTAAGATATTAGCTATATTGTAACATATTTGAGCTTCCAGGAAGTTCCTGCTACGTGATTTGAGCCAGGAGAAATCTGTTAGGTAATTCGAAGAAGGAAGGTACGAATTGAGCATCTCTTAGCAGTTTTGAGCTTGAGCTTGGCTATAATTCGATGTTGTGAAATCTGTGGCTTTACTGATATGTGCTTACGTGAATCAGCTACTGTTTTGATTGAATGTGTATACTGCTTTACGTTTAGGAATATTATGTATTGAGCATGGATATTGAATGGCATTCATGCATACATCTTGAGCCTGTAATTCGAAGAAGGAAGGTACGAATTGAGCATCTCTTAGCAGTTTTGAGCTTGAGCTTGGCTATAATTCGATGTTGTGAAATCTGTGGCTTTACTGATATGTGCTTACGTGAATCAGCTACTGTTTTGATTGAATGTGTATACTGCTTTACGTTTAGGAATATTATGTATTGAGCATGGATATTGAATGGCATTCATGCATACATCTTGAGCCTGATTTATAGATTCGATTTGATAACCTGATCGGGTGCCACGTTGTGACTGGCCGGCTGGTGAGTCGTGCCCGAAAAGTCCAACGCTATCGTCGGAGCGGTGACAATCGGATACAAGTGTCTACCGCCGAGCTGTGATGGGCTGACGGGCCCCGATGATCACGGACCGATGATTTCTCGGTTGATAGATCGTGGTATAGAGGCGACATGATATGATTTGCCGGTTGTTACACCGGTCTAGCTGACTGATTTCCTTTGACAGCCTCATGCATTCATAGCATTGATTTATAGCTTGTTGCTTGTTTATCTGCTTTGATAGCTCTTCGTACTGAGGCTTGACCTCGTACTTGTTTCCTGCTTTTGTTTTGTTGGGTCTGTGTTATTAATTTGCAGGAGCATTAGGTAATCAAGCTGGACCGAGTGGAAGTTCAGCTGGTCGATCCCCGCGTCCCTGAGTCCCAGTCTATATATGATATGTATTGAATCAGGGGATGCCCCGCGTTAACTTGTATTGGGGATTTATATTTGGTTGATATACCTGTTGTGTTGGAGTTTGAGTCAACTCGTATTTTATTATTGCTATTTTGAATGTATGATTTGAAGTTCAGGCCTTTGTATTTCGAAAAATTTTTAAGCCCTTATTTTAAGCTTCCTTGTTTATGCGTTTATTATGTGTTAATTGTTAGTAATTAGCACGGGGCCTGACAGTCTATGAGGATGTGCGTTGATTCCCGACAGTTGAACAAATCAACGATCAAGAATAATTATCTGTTGCTGAGGATTGATGATTTGTTTGATCAGTTGCAAGGATCGGCCGTATACTCGAAGATTGACTTGCGCTCTGGATATCACCAGTTGCGAATTAGAGATGCTGATGTAGAGAATACGGCTTTTCGAACGAGATACGGGCATTATGAGTTTCTTGTGATGCCGTTTGGGTTGACGAATGCCCCAGCTGTTTTCATGGATTTGATGAATCACGTCTTTAGTGAGTATATCGATCGATTTGTGATAGTATTCATAGATGACATCTTGGTGTATTCAAAGAGTTCCAGAGAGCATAAGGAGCACCTGAGACTGGTATTGCAGAAATTGAGAGACTCGCAGTTGTATGCCAAGTTCAGCAAGTGTGAATTTTGGCTAGATAGAATAATCTTTTTGGGTCATGTCATCTCTGCACAAGGAATTTCCGTGGATCCTAGCAAGGTCGAAGCAGTTCTTAACTGGGAGCGACCTACGAATGTTTCTGAGATCCGTAGTTTCTTGGGTTTGGCCGGCTATTATAGGCGTTTCATTGAGAAGTTTTCTTCAATAGGAAGGCCAATGATGCAGTTGACTCAGAAGGATAGGAAGTTTGTTTGGACTGACGAGTGCGAGTCGAGTTTTCAAATTCTTAAGGAGAAATTGACTATTGCTCCTGTGTTGGACTTACCATCTGGATCTGGAGGTTTTGTGGTTTGCTCCGATGCATCTCTGAGTGGTTTAGGATGTGTTTGGATGCAGAATGGGTACGTGATTGCGTATGCGTCTTGAAAGTTGAAGCCCCATGAGACGAGGTACCCCGTTCACGATTTGGAATTGGCAGCGATTGTATTTGCCTTGAAGATCTAGCGTCACTACCTGTATGGTGACAATAGGAAGGCCAATGATGCAGTTGACTCAGAAGGATAGGAAGTTTGTTTGGACTGACGAGTGCGAGTCGAGTTTTCAAATTCTTAAGGAGAAATTGACTATTGCTCCTGTGTTGGACTTACCATCTGGATCTGGAGGTTTTGTGGTTTGCTCCGATGCATCTCTGAGTGGTTTAGGATGTGTTTGGATGCAGAATGGGTACGTGATTGCGTATGCGTCTTGAAAGTTGAAGCCCCATGAGACGAGGTACCCCGTTCACGATTTGGAATTGGCAGCGATTGTATTTGCCTTGAAGATCTAGCGTCACTACCTGTATGGTGAGGAATTTGTGGTGTACACCGACCACAAGAGTTTGAAGTATATCTTCACTCAGTCAAATCTGAATATGAGACAGCGTCGTTGGATCGAGTTTCTCAAGGACTTTGATTGTGAGATTCAGTATCAGCCTGGGCGAATGAACTTAGTAACTGATGCCTCGAGTAGGAAAGCCCAGTCTGCATGCTAACATCTTTGAGTATCTCGAGAGTCCACGAGCAGTTGGGTACTTTTGGTTGGCGATTTCAGCCGAGTGATCAGTACTTAATAGTTTCTTCAATTCAGTTTGAACCACAGATCATGATTGACATCAAGAAGCACAGAGGACTGATCCTTACATTCATGAGATGAAGATTAAGGCCCAGAATGGTCAGTCTGAAGATTTTATTGTTGCTGCTGATGGGTGTTTGAGATTCCGAGGAAGATTAGTGGTTCCGAACCTGATTGATTTGAAAGAGACTATTCTGAATGAAGCACATTGTAGTCGGTAAAGTGTGCATCCGGGCGAGAGAAAGATGTACCATGCTTTGAAGTCTCACTACTAGTGGGAAGGAATGAAGAGCGACATTTCTTGTTTTGTTGCTAGATGTTTGAATTGTCAGCAGGTCAAGGCCGAAAGGATGAGACCTGGTGGATTGTTGCATAGTTTAGAAGTGCCTCAGTGGAATTGGGAGCACATCGCCATGGACTTTGTAACTCATTTACCTCGGTCGAGTAGGGGATGCGATGCAATTTGGGTAGTGATTGATAGACTCTCGAAGTCAGCCCATTTCATTCCCTATGATGTGAGGTGTTCGATGAAGAAGATGGCGAGATTGTACATCGACCATGTGGTTAGATTGCACGGAGTGCCGGTGTCGATAGTATCCAATAGAGATCCATGATTCACATATCGATTCTGGAAGAGTTTGCAAGCAGCTATGGGTTCGAGATTGGAAATGAGCACTGCTTATCATCCTCAGACAAATGGTCAATCTGAGAGAACCATTCAGACTTTAGAAGATATGCTACGAGCAATTGTGATGGATTTCGATGGTGGCTGGCAGGATTCGCTATCCTTGGTTGAGTTTTCTTATAACAACAGCTACCAAGTGACTATCGGGATGGCTCCATTTGAAGCGTTGTATGGTCGCAAGTGTAGATCTCCGATCTGTTGGGAAGAAGTTGGTGAGAAACAGCTTTCGACCCCTGAGTTTGTGTAGCATATGAGAGATCAGGTTTCGTTGATTCGAAGTAGAATGAAGCCTGCACAAGATCGCTTCACTAGCTATGCTAACAGAAGACGCATACCTCTGGAATTTGAAGTTGGTGATCGAGTGTTCCTTAAGATTTCTCCTTTAAAAAGTGTTATGAGGTTCAGATTTAAGGGCAAGTTTGCTCCTAGATTCGTTGGTCCATTTGAAATTGTTGAAAGGATTGGACAGTTGGCTTATAGATTGCAACTTCCTGATGAATTAGCAGCGATACATGACGTTTTTCATGTGTCAATGTTGAGAAAATATGAGCCTGATCCATCCCATGTGTTGAGAACTGATGAAGTTGAACTAGATTCTGCTTTGAGCTATGTTGAATATCCGGTTCAGATTCTGGATAGGAAGGAGAAGCAATTGAGAAATAAGATAATTTCGTTGGTGATGGTTCAATGGAGTAAGCATGGCCGGGAAGAAGCTACCTGGGAGGTAGAGGAGAAGATGAGACAAGAATGGCCTCATCTGTTTGAGCTTTGACAGTGGAGTTGTGTTGGTTAGTTTTAGTGTTTTGATGGATTCTTCCCTGTGTTTGCCTTGATTTTGAGGATGAAATCTCTTAAGGTGGGGAGAATGTGAGGATCGAAATTCGAAAATTGGTGATTAGTCGGGAGTTATGGATTATCGAATTTTAGACTTGAGGATTTTGGTCAAATTTGTGTTGAAATTGGAGTTGATTCGTGGAGTCCTTCGATAGAGATCTGGTCCCAGTTAGTATTCAGATGTGAGTACCCAGTTGAGGTGTTAGCGAGTGGCATCTGAGTAGTAGAGACTGGCGCGAGTAGTGATGCATCGTCGTTTTGCAATTTCAAATGTCTCGCTAGTGGGTGAAATCTGTTCAATGGCGTGACCAGATGTCAACGCGGGTCACCGGTGCTGGGTAGCTAGCGAGCGCTGATATGATGATAGCGAGAGACATCTGTTACCGTTAGCGTGCGGATGCGAGAAGCTGCCACGTGTTGGTCAACTTATCTGAGTTGATTGTTGTTGTTAGCGTCGTTCAGATGTTGCTAGCGAGAGAGATCTGTTCCAGATGTTGAAGCTCTGATACGTCGTTTTGATTAGTTAGCACGACGTCGTTTGCTGTTATGCGTTAGTGGAGAGTGGCAAAGTCTGATTCGTGACAGCTAGGCCAGCTGTGAGTGAGCGCTGGATTCAGATGTGAGGATTCCTGCTTAAGTGCAAGATGGGATCTGAGTTTGTGACACCCACGCCCATGGGAGTCAACGGATTGTATAAAAAGAAATAAAAGAGAAATGAAAGGGCTGAAATTGATATGCAGCAAGTTGTATTGCCTTGCTTAAAGAAAAGTCGAAGAATAAACAGTTGGCGCCAAAATTTAAAACAGCTTCCAATATAAAATTATAAATGCAAAATGCAATCGCGAGATTACAACTTTCGGAATTCTTTCTGAAATCCACTATTGTTGTAATGGATCTTAATACAGATTGGCAAAAGATCACAAACAACAACAATCAAATGAACGTCGTGGAACCGCTGGCCTTCGATAAACACCCACACACCACAGCTGGATCAGCTCCCGCCTCCCGCCTGCCCCAGATCTGACTCACCTGCACCAAGAAAGCTAGTGAGCCTAGGGGATCAGCAAGCAAACTGAGAATAATAAGAGTACAATATGCAGGCAGGCACAATACGTAAGATATCATAGTTTAAAGGAAGTCATTTAAACATAATTCAATCGTAAACATCAGCTCTGGGAGAACTCAGATCTCAACATTATTTTCTTTAGACTTATGGCTCAGAAGCTCTCCTTAGGTCCCGTTGCACTTGATCAAGTTTCTTCTGAATTCAGTTAATATATGGCGAATTTCGCCCTGTGTGAAGGAGCAACGGTCACGCTCGACTGCTTCTCACCCTTCCTATATGAACCGTCTGTTATCTTTGTCATAAAAAATCTTAAAATCTGAACATTTTCTTCCTTTAAACAACATCTGGATGAAATCATATTCAACATCGGGGTTCACTTAATTTAAAACTCATTTTCTCACAAAATAGCATTTTCACTGAGCAGCCAGCTAGGACTAGGGAGAAACAGCTGTGTCAGGCCTCGTGCTCTACTCAGAGTTAAACCACGCAAACATAGCGGAAGCATACAAAAAATGGCTTAAAATTTTCGCTTTTGGCCTGACGGTTTAAAACATATTAATTAAAATACAATCATACTTAAAATATCCCAGTTTACAAATACACGATACAATAGTACAGCATTTATACAAACACAAATACCAGTACTACAACGGATAACACAATCCCACAAGCACAGGCATTCCCCGGCTAACAGTACTAGTACATATATGCTATACGCTAACTGGGACACTCTATCTGCCTCATGGGGCACCTCCAGCTGGGTCAAAGCCACGACCAGCAGAGAAACCTGGGAAACCTGAAAACACATACAGGCAACAATACACAAGCCCCAGAGGGACATCGGGGTCAAACCCAAGTACGGAGAGCAGCAATAAACAGCATAAGAAAAACACAGATAAATATGCAAATTCTATGCAAGGGATCAAGGCTACAACCAAAAGCAGGGAGCCAAAGGATCGCAACAACAGCTCAACAGCAAGATCTGATCAAAGGAACAATCAGTTCGTGGCCACGGGTATACTGAGCACATGGGAGCTACCCACTCATCTCCAGTACACCATACCAGATGCTAACAACCAGCTCCACCTGCTGTTGCTCACTCATGAGATGTGGGAGCTACCCACTCCGCTCATAGCAGCTAACAAACCCAGCAGGGAGAATGAGGTACGGGAGTTACCCGCTCAGCCTCCAAGGTATACGGGAACTACCCGCTCGTCCTTGAACATAGCATCCTGGTACTCACAATTCAACAGAACAGGCATAGCTAGCAAAACAGGGCTCGACAGCAATATGCGTGTATGCAATGCAACAGCTGATATTATAACACAGGCACAAGTAATAACAGCACAGAGCACACACACAGCCAAGTATATAATCCATGCTCAATCCTAAGCTGTAAACAAGCTCACATCCGTACCTCAATTCTTCTGAGCTATAATTACAACAAAGCAGATTGCCACAATGACGCAGATCCACCACCTGCTCAATGGCAACACAACAACTGCTCAAAGATCGAAGCACAGAAAAGCAATAGCCGGGAGCTACAACTCAACCAGCGCTATCCTACCTCATCAAACACCACAGAAAGCTCTAACAAGCTTAAAGGCAGGAACTGAACTTACCCCAAAAATCTAGGAGCGAATCCGACGCTTATGCCAATAGACTACACAAGGGAGATGTCTTCGCACACCTCACCAGCTTGAAGCAAACATTCGAAAACAATATCCAAACGAAGAGTCTCAGCAAGAGGAGTCCAAGGCTACCACTCTCGCCCTCGTCGGAGCTGCCTACCGCCGGAAATCGAAGAAGATAAGGTTCGGTGTACAGTAGCTAGGGTATCGCGACAGAATTTGGCAATCGGGAAAATATTCTAAGTGTCGGGAACATAATAGAGAACAATGCCAAGCTCCCTATTAAATCTCATTGCTGACAGAAACTGTAAAAAGCTCCACCGATAACTTAAGCTATCGCAACTGATATTCCCGCTCATAAAACAGATCTTGCAACAGATCTGTCACTAAGCCAAAACAGCGATCGCTACTAACTCAAACGACGTCGCAGAGAACTACTGTCGCAACTGGACATGTCACCCGCTACTCACTGCTGAATACTAACCAACATCTGTTAGCAACACTACATTAGATCTCTCACCCAGCTGTCCCTAACACAACTCACAGCTGATTCTTCTTCACGAACCCAAAACATTGTCGCTCCAACTAATCCAAACGACGACGTACTAGCATCCACTATTGAAACACGCTAGCTCACTCTCTACTGCTCAGCGACTGCTGATCTTGCTACGACTGCTGAATACAACCACTACTGTTGACGTCACCACTGCTGAGCGCCAACATTCAGTGATAACTTGCGCTAAATACTGAACAACTTCCGTGAAAGAACTCAACTAACCAAAGCTGTTCTAAGAACAAATAGAACCCGATAGATTCTCCGAGCGCAACAACTCAAAGCTGATCTCAACAAAACCCGATTAATTGACTCAATTAATCTCATCAGCTTTCGGGTCTCACAAGATGTCTGAATGAAACAGTGTCTGGGTACGAGATACAATTCAGATGTTAGAGACAGCTGTGACTCTGGGAACACTATCGCTAACAGGAAGTTCAGATGTTAGAGTGTAAATGCTGTCGCTAGCGAGGAATTCAGATGTCGCCAGAGGATAGCGTTTAGAAACTGTCTTTGAAATAATAATGTATCGATGTAACAACAGATTTTGACCTCGGTAAACTCAGATGTCAACGAATTGGGTTGGTCAACTCAGATGTCAAAGAAGACAACACTATACACAAGGTCGTTCAGATGTCAATACAACTGGATTGGTCAACTCAGATGTCAACAAATTGGGTTGGTCCAAAGCTATGGTCGACAACATGAAATCTGAACAAACTTGGATATGAAGCAAAACTGGAAAATGGTATAAAAACATGTGTTACTGTGAAATCTGGTTGCTAATCTACGAAACATAAATCTCGCTATGGAACTGGTGCTGCAGTATTTACGAACGACAACCATAGATACCAGTTCTGCTTATCAAACCAGAACAATATCCCGATTCTACCAGCATCACCGATTACCTGGAGCCAAGTTCAAACACTGCCATTCACCAGAAGAAGAACTTTGTGACTGTACATTGAACTGGAATCTGTCATGCTCAGCAATGTAAACAACATCTTTTGCGTAAAACATCATTTGAGTTTTCGACGGAAACTAACTGTGAACCCGAAACAACATACATATTTTTCAAAACCAACAGAGGCATGAACAATAACTGAAACTGAACATAACTCAGGCAAGCAATCACTGAACTGAAAGGAATCAATATATGCTTTCATGGCGTAGCAAGAATCAGATTTACATGCCTTAATACTGGGAACACAGAGCACAGCAGGTCACCACAACAAGTCTCCTCAAGCACAACGACGAGTTCCACTGGTTTTAGATGAAAAATGAAAGTTTCTTGCAAATAATGGAACTTATAGTTCATAAGGACAATAGGCATGGGAGTTGGTGGGTGTCAGGGGAAAACACTCGAGTAGGCATGGTGTACCATGCTTACTTCTAAAAATTTTTGTTAAAAGTCCCCTGTCACTATTTTAATTTGAAAAAGCGTTACTCAAGTCGGGAAAGAGCCATCTCCCATCCAAAATTATTTTATTCGCAAAATCTGAAAAATCTCTCGGTTTGTGCTTGGGGCAACACCTTCTCATACCTCTGCCTCCTGTCAAAAACTAGAAAGTAAGAAACCAGCTTACAAACAAACGAACAAGCTGAAGTCTAAAATTTCGAAAATGGTCCTTAAATTAAAAAGGACTACAAATTGTGGTCCTATGAATTTTGGGGCGCTACAGAATTAATAAGAACAGAAGCTGAATTCGAGGATTTAAATACAAGTGTTTAACGACACTTAGCGTATTTCGACCCCAATATTTCTTATCTTCTTCCTCTTCGAAACGCTCGATAGTTACTATTCATCGAACGTTATTTCTCCGATTTACCGTCGATTTCCGCTGAAGTTTGGAGCAAGGAGGGTGGCGCTGAACTCGTCTCCCTTAGCTCTTTCGGTTGTTACCTGTTAGGCGACCTGAGTTGACGTGTAGGAGGAGAACGAAGGAATTTCAGTGTTCGCGAATTTCTGCGACAGCTGACCCGAGAGTTCTTTAGCTCGTTTGAGCTTCTGGATTTGAGCTCCCAGACAGTTCCTGCTGTGTTTGTCAAGACCAGCGAGGAAGCATGTTTGAGAAGGCTGAGGTTTCCGTGCCCTGGTGAGATCTGTCGAGGTAGAAACTGAGATCTGAGGTACAAATTGAGCTTCTGATTACAGCTTTGGCATAAGCGTGTAGTGTTTTGAAGCATGAATGATGCTCCGTGGATTCTGTTTTCTGAGTATTGTGTTTTACATGAACAGATGTGGCGTATACTTGAATTTCGTGGCATACATGCATACATATTGAGCCTATTGATTGATTGATTGAGAACTCGAGAAAGAGCCACGTTGTGATCGACAGACAGATGTGTCGTGCCTGAAAGGTCCAACTCTATCATCGGAGTGGTGACCGACTGATTCGTCGTGTCTGAATACCACCGAGCTGTGATGGGTAATTGAGTGGCCATCCCTGAAGATCACGGACCGATTATTTCCACCGGTTGATTGGCTGTGCATGGTATAGAGGCTCGCTTTTGATTTGCCAGCTGACTCGTTGGCCTAGATTGACCAATTCTTTGACAGCCCTCATACATTCATGTTTTGACATACTGTATGTTTATGAGTTGATGTTATCTTAGTGCTCTTCGTACTGAGGTTTGACCTCGTATTTCTTTTCCTGCTTTTGTGTCTTGGGTCTGTGTTGCCCATTGCAGGAGCTACAGGTAATCTGGCTGGGCAGAGTGGAGCTTCAGCTAGTAGATCCCCGTTTGGTTGAGTCCCAGTGAATCTATATTATGTATTGAACCAGGGGATGCCCTGAGTTTTTATGTATTTTGAGGATCTGTATTCGAGTTTATTTGATTACCTGTCTGTTGTTTGGATTTTGAGTAAATCCTATTTTGAGTATCAATATTTTGAATGATGTTTTTATTGTTCAGGCCCAAACATTTGAAGAAAATTTTAAGCCCTGTTTTTATGCTTCCGCGATTATGTGCTTAATTGTGCTTTAATCTTAGTTGATTAGCACGGGGCCTGACAACAAATCTCTGGCCAGAGTACTGGATGTGCTTTAGGTAAATGGGTTTACCTAGTAGCACATGCGATGTCACTATTTGATCTCCAAGATGTATGCATGGCTATCGAATCTCTGGCGACTCTTGATTTACCAATGGTCATTGATTCAGTCGGGATATTTGAGCTGAAAGGACCGTACTGTATGCTAACCATGACCGATTGGTTTCTGCATGCACTATCAGTGATACCTAGGGGATCATGGGGCTATGTTGCTAGACTCTTTAGCATGGTCCGATGGGTAAGTCCGAAAATACGTTTTCGGAGTCACAAGGAGTTGTGAGCCCATAATAGCTATATCCCTGAACCATTGAGGGTCACACAAGTACTGGTTTCCCAATTCTCGTACGGTATGTAACTCAAAGTGTTGACTATAGTAGGAGGAAGGTTGGGAGTATGACTTCCAAAATTAGCTAATGGAGTAGGACTGCCATATTTATCTAATGGGAGTAAACCTGCCATATAAAGATTTAGTGGTCCAAAAATTTGATTTTGCATCATAATGATCAGTTTTGTATACTGAGCACATCGGTGATATCTGATCATCGATCAGGATTATGATGAGACCACAATCGAGGGAGTTGAAACTAATGTTCCCTGTTTGACTTGAACCGAATGTTCACTGTTGGATTTGAACAGAATGTTCGCTGTTTGAGTTGAACCGAATGTTCTTTGTTTTGTCCAACTCAAACTCTATTCCTCTACCTATAAATATGGCAATGAGAAGACACTTTCAAAAATACTTGATTATTATACCAAGTTGTGTTGAAAACTTCCTCTCCCCTCCACTCCACTCTCGGCCTCCTCCCGTCATCGTCGTTGCTAGTCAACGCCGCTGCCACCTCCGTCGCCCACCTTCGGACCCCGTTCCGGCCGTCTTGGCAAGGAGATTCTGTTTGTGACAATTTGCTTTGCTTTCTAGTGCAAGACAGTGAAGGAATTTGGAACCGGTCGTGGACCGGATTAGGCAAACAATCGGTGTAACGCCCCAAAATCCATTGTCAGGCCCTGTGCTAATCACACAAGATTACAGCACAATTAAGCACATAATCACGGAAGCGTAAAACAGGGCTTAAATATTTTTCGAAATAATATGGGCCTGAACTCAAAACATAAATTCAAAATATCAATACTCAAAACACGAGTTGACTCAAACTCATATAAAACAGGTAACGACAAATCTCAATTCAAATACAGATCCCCAAACCATAAAAAAAACACGGGGCATCCCCCGATTCAATACATAGTAAAAGTAGACTGGGACTCAAGGAAACGGGGATCGACCAGCTGGCGCTCCACTCTGTCCAGCTTGGTTACCTAAAGATCCTGCAAATGGGTAACACAGACCCAAACAACACAAAAGCAGGAAAAGAAATACGAGGTCAAGCCTCAGTACGAAGAGCTATCAAAACAGCTAATCATGCAACATGCTATAATCGATGCCATGAAATGCATGAGGGCTATCAAGGGTCGGATAGCTAGAACAGTGAATCAACTGGCAAATCATCTCATTCGAGCCTCTATACCACGCACGGTGTATAAACCGGGGAAATCATCGGTCCGTGATCTTCAGAGCCCTCCAGCCCATCACAGCTCGGTGGTTTTCAGACACAACCAAACAGTCGGTCACCACTCCGATGATAGCGTTGGACTTTTCAGGCACGACACATTTGTCGGCCAGTCACAACGTGGCTCTAAATCAGGTCATCAATAAATCTGTAAATCAGGCTCAAGATGTATGCATGTATGCCAATTCAATATTCAATACACAATGCATACAATTCAATACGTGAAAACAAAATGTAAAACTCAATCAATTCACAAGCTGTATCACGTAAATCACAGAAGCATATAAGCAGATTTCACAACATCAATCACAGCCATGTTCACGCTCAAAACTGCTAAATCTGCTCAATTCGTACCTTCAACGGCTGATTCTACCTCAACAGATCTCTCACAAGGCACTAAAACTCACGGACTAGGGTACCAGCTTTCTCCGGGCTTCCTCAACCACGGCAGAATACTTCCAGGAGCTGAAATATGCTAAAACATCGCATAATTCAAATCAATTTCCAGTCCAGTTCTGAACTTCTAATCATTCTACCCACGGCTTGAACACAAACAGGTTCTACAAGTCTACGTAGGTATTATCAACAAGGGCAAAGCTCAAAACCAAGAAGAACTCTTACCCAGAAGTACGAAACTAACGAATGAACAACCGGACCAGATTTCTCAAGATCTTCGAACGAGCAGCAACTCTGTGCTTCTTCCTCAAGTCGTTCTACAACCTCTAACAAGGTAGCAAATAAAAAGAGGAACTCTCAAGGAACCTAGAGCCACCTAAATTGTCCAAAACAGAGGCTGAATTCGACGAAGATCGAAGAATGAAATGCTCGGGTGAACAGTAGCTAGAACGAGGGTTTGAAATTGGAGATAAGAAATATCGGGTTCAGAATAATTCTTAGTGTCGATCAACACTTGCCTATATATCTCTTAAATCCAACAGCTGTTGTTCTCAATTAATCAGCATACATCGAAACAGTAGATATCTTACAACAGAAACCAGCAGTTGCTCTCAACAAAATCAGCAGCAACCAACAGACGTTGCATTCATAACATAACATCAAAACGACGCCGCATCAACTAATCAAAACGACTCCGTAGCGCTACAATATCTGACGACAGATTTCTTTCCAAACAACCAGCAGCTGGTCTCGCTAAAAACTCAAACGACATCGTAAAGGACACGTTACCATTGCTGCCAACAGCTGATCAAAAGCGTTACACTCAAAACTCTTCGTTCCAACTAAACAAAACGACGTCACCTCTCATCAGCGACTGGTTCCTCAAACCAACAGCTGGTCATTCAGCCAATTCCTCACAACGAAACAGCTGATAACGCTACAATTCAGCAGTCAACACCAAAAAGGTTGACCAACACGTGTCATTTTCTCGTTAATCCTCTCACCGGTGCAACTGCTTCCAGCAGATATCTCTTCTAGTGCTACTACTGAAAAGCGAAACGATGACGCATCTCTCCCGCGCCATTAACAACTGATCAGATTCATCAGCTGGCGCTACAGTACCGTTGACTCGCGTTGACATCTGAAATGCGTGACAACTGATTTCTCGCAAAAGCGCTACGTCTGATTTCACAAAACGACAGTGTTTTTCTTCAAAACGCTAGGAATTCAGATTTCACCAAAAATTCAAAATTCTAAAATCTGAAAATTCGAAAATTCTAAATTCAAATTTCTCAATCCTCACATTCTCCCCACCTTAAGAGATTTCGTCCTCGAAATCAAAGGCAAACACAGGGAAGAAAAATTTCAATCCAGCATCACAATCAGACGCAATCATCTAACAAACTGGAAGCAAAGAATCAGAATTTACCTGGAGTTCACATTGTCAATGTTCAAACAGATGAGGGCAATCTTGTCTCATCTTTTCCTCAACCTCCCTGGTAGCTTCTTCTCGGCCATGCTTACTCAACTGGACCATAACCAACGGAATTATCTTGTTCGTCAGTTGCTTCTCCTTTCGATCCAAAATCTGCACTGTTATTCAACATAGCTCAAGGCAGAATCCAGCTCAACCTCATCAGTTCTCAACACATGGGATGGATCTGGCTCATATTTCCTCAACATTGACACATGAAGAAATCATGCATCGTTGCCAACTCATCAGGCAGTCTCAATCGATAAGCCAACTGTCCAATCCGCTCAACAATCTCAAAGGGGCCAACGAATCTAGGAGCTAATTTGCCTTTAAATTTGAAGCGCATCACGCTCTTGAAAGGAGAAACTTTGAGAAATACTACGATCGCCAACCTCAAACTCTAACGGTCGACGTCTCCGGTTTTTATATGAAAACTCAACCAAGGACAAAGAATCCTGCCAGCCACCACTGAAATCCATCACAACTGCTCGCAGCATATCCTCTAAGGTCTGGATGGTCCGCTCAGACTGAACATCTGTCTGTGGGTGATAAGCTGTACTCATAGCCAATCTCGAACCATCGCTGCCTGCAGACTCTTCCAAAAACGAGAAGTGAACCTTGGATCTTTGTCAGACACTATCGAAACAGGCACACCATGCAATCTAACCACATGGTCTATATACAGCTTTGCCATTTTCTTCATCGAACACATCACGTCATAGGGAATGAAATGGGCTGACTTCGAAAGTCTATCAATCACCACCCAAATCGCATCACATCCCCTACTCGATCGAGGTAGATGAGTCAAAAAATCCATGGCGATGTGCTCCCAATTCCATTGGGGCACCTCCAAACTCTGTAGCAATCCACCAGGTCTCATTCTCTCAGCCTTGACCTGCTGGAAATTCAAACATCTAGCAACAAAACCAGAGATGTCGCTCTTCATGCCCACCAGTAGTGAGGCTTCAAGGCATGGTACGTCTTTCCCTCGCCCGGATGCACACTGTACTGACTACAATGCGCTTCATTCATGATGGTCTCTTTCAAATCGATCAAGTTCGGAACCACCAATCTCCCTCAAAATCTCAGACATCCATCCGAAGAAACAGAGAAATCATCAGACTGACCACCTTGGGTTTTAATCTTCAACTCATGAACATATGGACCAGTCCTCTGCGCCTCCCTGATGTCACTCACAATCTGCGGTTACTCTTGAATCCGAAGAAACCATAAAGTACTGATCATGACTACAATGCGCTTCATTCAGGATGGTCTCTTTCAAATCGATCAAGTTCGGAACCACCAATCTCCCTCAAAATCTCAGACATCCATCCGAAGAAACAGAGAAATCATCAGACTGACCACCTTGGGTTTTAATCTTCAACTCATGAACATATGGACCAGTCCTCTGCGCCTCCCTGATGTCACTCACAATCTGCGGTTCTACTTGAATCGAAGAAACCATAAAGTACTGATCACCCGGCTGGAAACGCCAACCAGAAGTACTCAACTGGTCATAGACTTTAGAGACACTCAAAGACTGGGTCTTCCTACTCAAAGCATCTGCTACTGAGTTCATCCGCCCAGGCTGATACTGAATCTCACAGTTAAAGTCCTTGAGCAATTCCATCCATCGTCGTTGCCTCATATTCAGATCAGACTGCGTGAAGATATATTTCAGGCTCTTGTGGTCAGTGTACACCACAAATTCTTCACCATACAGATAATGTCGCCAAATCTTCAAGGCAAACACTATCGCAGCCAAC
Organism: Dorcoceras hygrometricum; assembly: GCA_001598015.1. Classification (NCBI taxonomy): domain Eukaryota; kingdom Viridiplantae; phylum Streptophyta; class Magnoliopsida; order Lamiales; family Gesneriaceae; genus Dorcoceras; species Dorcoceras hygrometricum. The sequence goes on along the minus strand of KV019598.1, from coordinate 45,209 downwards.
TCCAGATAATGAACAAGGTACCTCGTCTCGTGATGCTTCAACTGTCGAGACGCATAGGCAATCACGTACCCGTTCTGCATCAGAACACACCCCAACCATTGAGAGAAGCATCGAAGCACATGACGAATCCTCCAGATCCAGACGGCAGAGCCAAAACAGGAGCATTAGTCAACTTCTCCTTCAACGTCTGAAAACTATACTCGCACTCATCAGTCCAAACGAACTTTAGATCCTTCTGAGTCAACTGAGTCATAGGCCTGGCTATCGAAGAAAACTTCTCGAAAAACGCCTATAATACCCAGCCAATCCCAAGAAGCTGCGGATCTATGAAATGTTCCTAGGCTCTCCCAGTTAAGAACTGCTTCGACCTTACTCGGATCCACCAAAATCCCTTGCGCCGAAATCACATGACCCAAAAAGATAATTCGATCAAGCCAAAATTCACACTTGCTGAACTTGGAGTACAACTGCGAGTCTCTTAATCTCTGCAACACCAGTCTGAGATGCTCCTTATGCTCTCTCATGCTCCTCGAATACACTAGGATGTCATCTATGAAGACGATAACAAACCGATCGATGTACTCGCTAAAGACGCGATTCATCAAATCCATGAAAACAGCTGGGGCATTCGTCAACCCAAACGGCATGACCAGAAACTCATAATGCCCATATCGAGTCCGAAATGGTGTCTTCGCCACGTCAGCGTCTCTAATCCACAACTGGTGATAACCAGAGCGCAAATCAATCTTTGAGTATACGATCGATCCTTGCAACTGATCGAACAAGTCATCATTCCTTGGCAAAGGATACTTGTTCTTCACCATTGCCTTATTCAACTGCCGGAAATCCACGCACATACTCATAGACTCATCCTTCTTCTTCACGAAAATAATTGGAGCTCCACAAGGCGACATACTCGGTCTGATGAAGCCCTTCTCCAAGAGATCTCTCATCCTTCAGCTCTTTCAACTCTGCTGGCGCCAACGGGTAAGGAGCTCTAGAAATCGGGGCGGTACCAGGCACCAATTCGATACTGAAGTCGATCTCACGTCTCGGAGGGAATCCAGGAATCTCATCTGGAAACACGTCGGGAAACTCTCGGATGATCGGAATGTCACTCAACTCTAATCGGGGCTCTTGGGAAACGTCAAGCGCGTAGATCATGAATCTCGCATTATCCAGCGATAGCAGGCTAAACATCTCCATGGCGGACACCAGTGGAATCTTTGAGCGTGAATCAGCACCGTAGAACTCCCACTTCTCACCCGAGTCAGGGAGAAATCTCACCACACCATGAAAACAGTCAACAGTAGCCTTATAGTTAGATAATACATCCATTCCCAAGATGCAATCAAAATCTCTGATTCCAAAAACAATCAGATTGGACACCAAAACATGCTCATCAAATCGAAGCACACAATCCAACACCACTTCACGGGACCACAGATTCACACCAGCATGGGTAAACACGGAAACAACATCACACAATGGGGAAGAACTCAACCCATACTCACAAACAAACAACTCATAAATAAAAGAGTGTGATGCACCAGTGTCAAATAGAACTCTCGCAGGATAATCAAAGATAAATCATGTACCTGAGATCATCATACCAGGCACCTCCTCGGCCTCCTCTCTCGTCAAAGCGTTCTCCTGAGCCTGCTGCGGAATCTGGGACTGAGGTCTCGAAGGTGCTCCAAACCTAGAAGGCTCACGGGGTTGGAATCCAGACTGCTGGGTAGGGGCAGGAAACTGCGGTCTCTGGGAAGAACCACCAGCTGATCCCTGCTGCGAAGGAACTGAAGACTGACCCCTCAACAAAGGACATACTCTCTGAAAATGTCCGGGCTGTCCGCAGTTATGGAAAAACCCCTAAACTCCTCGACACTGCGAAGTCGGATGCCTTCCTCCACACTGTCCACAAGACATGCCGCTAGTACCACTGCCGGAACCACTGCCAGAACCAGAACTTGCAGAACCAGAAGAACTCGAATTTGCCTTCTTCTTGAACTGTTTCCCTCGAGGTCAAAACCTTTGGCGATTCATCTGCTGCTGCGACCCCTGATGAGAATAAAAATATTGCGACGCATCCTGCACAGGCTGATAGGTGCGTCCAGTAGTCGGATGAATCGGAGCCTCAACCTCCAACAAACTCTCCTCAATGTCCACTGCTCGGTTCACTGCATCAATATAGGTCGCAGGTGACCCAAAAAAAACCATCCGGTACAGATCAGGCCTCAAGCCCTTCAGAAATTTGTTTCTCTTCGTCCTCTCCTGGTTGGCAACGTGTGGCACATAAACCAAAAGTGCAGAAAACTGTCGGGCATACTCAGCCACTCGCATGCTACCCTGCTTCAAGTTGTCAAACTCCCGCTCCCGGCTGTTATAGAAGGAATCCGGGGTATACTTCTGTCTGAACGCCTCACAGAAGCTCTCCCAAGTGATCACAGCCCCACTATCACGAAGGATACGAGAAGTACCCCTCCACCAGCGCTGTGCATTGTCTCTCAGCTGCAACACCGCCAGCTTCAGTCTCTTCTCGGGAGCGTACTCCAGAGTATTTAGCAACTCCTCCATCTGAGCTAACCAAGCCTTAGCCATCGCACCACCCTCTGCCGTAGAAAACGTCGGAAGGTTCGTCCGCTGAAACCTAGCTAGGACCAACTCCATCTCGCCTATCTGTCTAGTAATGTTCTCAACCTGATTAACATCATCATCACTACCTGCCCTAGACTCCTCCGCAGTACGTCTAGTCGTCCTACCTCTTCCTCTCCTCGGCGGCATCTAAACAATTCTAGAGGTAAGATCTCACAGCAGATATATCACATAGACAGAATAAAGATCACATAAGTCACAGAGTCAATCAAAATCAAATCAAAACTCTGTGCCTAGACTCGAGTGTGATCAAAGGAAATCGAGTTTATCCTAGTTTAAGCTCTGATACCAAAAATGTCATGCCCCGTGCTAATCACACAAGATTAGAGCATAATTAAGCACATAATCACGAAAGCGTAAAACAGGGTTTAAAAATTTTTCGAAAAAATATGGGCCTGAACTCAAAACATACATTCAAAATATCAATACTCAAACTCATATAAAACAGGTAACGACAAATCTCAATTCAAATACAGATCCCCAAACCATAAAAAAACACGGGGCATACCCCGGTTCAATACATAGTAAAAGTAGACTGGGACTCAAGGAAACGAGGATTGACCAGCTGGCGCTCCACTTTGTCCAGCTTGGTTACATGAAAATCCTGCAAATGTGTAACACAGACCCAAACAACACAAAAGAAGGAAAAGAAATACGAGGTCAAGCCTCAGTACGAAGAGCTATCAAAACAGCTAATCATGCAACATGCTATAATCGATGCCATGAAATGCATGAAGGCTATCAAGGGTCGGATAGCTAGACTAGTGAATCAACTGGAAAATCATCTCAGTCGAGCCTCAATACCACGCACGGTGTATCAACCGAGGAAATCATCGGTCCGTGATCTTCAGAGCCCGTCAGCCCATCACATCTCGGTGGTTTTCAGACACAAACAAACAGGTGGTCACCACTCCGATGATAGCGTTGGACTTTTCAGGCACGACACATCTGTCGGCCAGTCACAACGTGGCTCTAAATCAGGTCATCAATCAATCTGTAAATCAGGCTCAAGATGTGTATGTATGCCAATTCAATATTCAATACACAATGCATACAATTCAATACGTGAAAATAGAATGTAAAACTCAATCAATTCACAAGCTGTATCACGTAAATCACAGAGGCATATCAGCAGATTTCACAACATCAATCACATCCATGTTCACGCTCAAAGCTGCTAAATCTGCTCAATTCGTACCTTCAAGGGCTGATTCTACCTCAATAGATCTCTCACAAGGCACTAAAACTCACGGCCTAGGCTACCAGCTTTCTCCGGGCTTCCTCAACCACGGAATAAATACTTACACAGCAGATTTCACAACATCAATCACATCCATGTTCACGCTCAAAGCTGCTAAATCTGCTCAATTCGTACCTTCAAGGGCTGATTCTACCTCAATAGATCTCTCACAAGGCACTAAAACTCACGGCCTAGGCTACCAGCTTTCTCCGGGCTTCCTCAACCACGGAATAATACTTACAGGAGCTGAAATCTGCTAAAGCATCACATAATTCAAATCAATTTCCAGTCCAGTTCTGAACTTCTAATCATTCTACCCACGGCTTGGACACAAACAGGTTCTACAAGTCTACATAGGTATTATCAACAAGGGCAAAGCTCAAAACCAAAAAGAACTCTTACCCAGAAGTTCGAAACTAACGAATGAACAACCGGACCAGATTTCTCAAGATCTTCGAACGAGCAGCAACTCTGTGCTTCTTCCTCAAGTCGTTCTACAACCTCTAACAAGGTAGCAAATCAAAAGAGGAACTCTCAAGGAACCTAGCGCCACCTAAATTGTCCAAATCAGAGGTTGAATTCGACGAAGATCGAAGAATGAAATGCTCGGGTGAACAGTATCTAGAACGAGGGTTTGAAATTGGAGATAAAAAATATCGGGTTCAGAAAAATTCTAAGTGTCGATCAACACTTGCCTATATATCTCTTAATCCAACAGCTGTTGTTCTCAATTAATCAGCATACATCGAAACAGTAGATATCTTACAACAGAAACCAGCAGTTGCTCTCAACAAAATCAGCAGCAACCAATAGACGTTTCATTCATAACATAACATCAAAACGACGCCGCATCAACTAATCAAAACGACGCCATAGCGCTACAATATCTGACGACGGATTTCTTTCCAAACAACCAGCAGCTGGTCTCGCTAAACAACTCAAACGACATCGTAAAGGACACGTCACCATTGCTGCCAACAGCTGATCAAAAGCGTTACACTCAAAACGCTACGTTCCAACTAAACAAAACGACGTCGCCTCTCATCAGCGACTGGTTCCTCAAACCAACAGCTGGTCATTCAGCTGGGACAATTCCTCACAACGCAACAGCTGATAGCGCTACAATTCAGCAGTCAACACCAAAAAAGTTGACCAATACGTGTCACTTTCTCGTTAATCCTCTCACCCGTGCAACTGCTGCCAGTAGATATCTCTTCAAGTGCTACTACTGAAAAGCGAAACGACGACATCTCCCGTGCCATTAACAACTTATCAGATTCATCAGCTGGCGCTACAGTACCGTTGACACACGTTGACATCTGAAATGCTCGACAACTGATTTCTCGCAAAAGAGCTACGTCTGATTTCACAAAACGACAGCGTTTTTCTTCAAAACGCTAGGAATTCAGATTTCACCAAAAATTCGAAATTCAAAAATCTAAAAATTCAAAAATTCTAAATTCGAATTTCTCAATCCTCACATCCATAGGACCACATATATGAATCTTATTTATTTCAAGGGTCAAAATGACATTTTAAATGTTAGCATAAGCTATTTTATGAAAGCTCATTTTACTAATTTTAGAAATGAGGTACGACGCATCAAGTTCCAGCAGATGTCACTCCAAGCGCATTACACGAGCAGATTTTAGAAATCTGTTGAAAATAATTTTAAGGAGAACAAAATGGTTTCTTTTAAAAAGTATTTGGAAGATTTGCAAACTAAAATATTGAGAGGGAAAGTTTACAAAAATTCATAACTTTAGGTAAGGTGTGTCGTGTTTGATGATTACACCTCACCTGCCACTAATCCCTCCCATACAAATACTTGTTTTGAAGGAAAAGTTCATTTTCACTTACAAAAAGAAAACTCTTTTGTGTTCTCTCAAATATTTATAAAGAAGCTCGTTGTGCTTGCTTTAGGAGGAGGAACTCTGCAGGAATCAACTGCCGTTGTAAAACTCAGTTCAAAGGCAAGTAAAAGTTGATCCTTTGCTACACCATTTGAAGCGTATATTGATTTTTCTCATTTTATGGATCTGCTTGCCTATATGTTTAAAGTTATGTTTAAGTTTATGTTTAAGAAGATTTACGAATGATCAAGAAAAGAAAGATTGGGTTCAAAGTTATGTTTCTGCTTCCAAAGTTTTCCAGAATGTTTTAAGAAAGATTGAGGATGTTTAAAAGTATTGAGGAGTTCAGATTTGAGTCACGTATGTTCATGAATGTTCTTCTTTCTGGTGAATGGTAACATCTGAAATTGACTCTATGTAATCGGAGATGCTAGTCGAATCAGAAACTAAGTCTGGTTTGATAGGCAGAACTAGTATCGTAGATGTCGTTCGTTATGTTGCAGCACCAAGTTCTTATTCAGACTTTGTTTCCTATGTTAGAGACTAAATTTCGTATTTAAATCAGAAGTTTTCATTTCAAATTCCTGTTTTCGCTACACATCTGATTTTGGTCAGATTTCACATTATTAATCACTTCACTGCTGATAATTCATTGACTTCTGAGTTGATCAACCTAGTTGCGTTGACATCTGAGTTGACCAACGACATCTGTTTCTTTTCCAAAACACTATTTCTATGGTGACATCTGTTTCTCGCTAGCACTACAATTTCATAGTCAAATCTGTTTCATTGTTAGCGATGTATTTCCATAGTCAGATCTGTTTTCTACGCTAACGACAGTCCTTTTGATATATCTGTTTCAACGTTAGCGTTACGCTTCTAATGAGGAATCTTTTTTCACAATAGATATCTGTTTTGCTTTCCAGTACAGTTTCCTTTAGAGAAAACTGTTCTCATTTCAGCGATCATTTTCCAGTAGTCAAATCTGATACTCAGTAAGTTTTTAAAATGGGAAGCGAGTTTTTAAAGAAGTGAACCCTGGTGGTTTCCAGAGGAGATTTCAAAGAAGATTTCAAAAGATAAGAGTTTAATGGAATGAAAGTTTATTTTTAAGAATTTATGGCATAGATAACAGACGGTCATAACGGAAGGGTGAGCAGTTGTCCAGATGTCTGTTGCCCTTTCATAAAGGATGGGTGAGCAGTTGTCTAGATGTCGATTGCCCCTTCACAATGAGCTATATGCTAGAACTGATATCAGAAGTCATTTGATCAAGTGCATAAGGACCTAAGGAGAGCTTCTAAGCCATAAATCATAAAGTGCAAGAAATTAAATGAAGGGGTCTGGGTTATTGTCCCCGCATCCAAGTTATGAAAGAAAGTTTTAAGAAAGTTTACGAAAGAATGTTTACGTTTAAATGAAGTTCCTTTAAACTCAGTTATGTAAATTTTCAGATGTCTGCCTGTGTTAAATGACTTTGTTATTACTCAGATTTTACTTGCTGAGCCCCTAGGCTCATTAGCTTTTAAAATGGTGCAGGTGAGACAGGTAAGGGACAAGCGGAAGGTGGAAGCTGAGACAGCTGGGTGGTGAAGTGTTTATCTATGGACAGCGTTTCCCGTGTCTTAGATGTTGTTGTCTTTTATCTTAGACATTTGTATTAGATCTATTGCGACAGTAGTAAATTCATATAGAATTTCAGATGTTGTAATATCGCATTTGCAGTATATACATGAAATCTGTTTTCCGCAAATTTTCAGTACTAGGCGCCGAACGTGTGTTGGTCGGGTAAAAGGATCAAAAAGATAGCAGGCGCTGTTTTGACAACCAAAAAAAAAAAATTTTGCGCCCTGCTAATACTTGAGCTGCAATAGCTCGTTGTTCTTGAACATTTACAATACAAAGAGCACCGGAGACAGATCTGGTATGATTTAAGAATCATGCGGAAAATACCAGAACTGAATCCTATATTTTAAAACAAACTCAAACAGATTTATGTACAACATAAATCTGTTCAAGACTTGCGAGCTTGTGTGCTGCTGAAATGCGATGCTAAATTGAACTGCGTATGCTAAGATATAAGCAAGTGCTGATTAGTGCGTGCGTGCTGATTTGCTATGCGTGCAATGCGTGCTAAGTAAATAGACTGCTGAATGAATAACAGAGCAGGATACAAAGCATATCATATTTGTTTATGGAAGTTCGGATATCAACATCCTACATCTCCCCTTCTTCCACCTCGGAAGGATCCACTACTTCATAACTGCACAACAGCCTCAACTGTGTGACTGACTACATACACAAGAGTTTTACGTCTTCATGCTTGGACGGGATCTGTGAACATATTTCGAGATTCATTCACAAACATATGTGAATGAATCCGGGTGTGTGAGATTGATACAATGAACGCTCAACTCTCTGTTTTTCTCACACACTAGGGAATTGCTCTAATACAAGCTAATCTAGATTCAACAGTCGACACAATAAGCTCCTCTCAAGAATGATTGTCGACTGTTTCATCTTCTTTTCTTTTCCCTATGTTGGTGCACTGTATGAACAATGTAATTTTACCACAGTATGTAGTAGCACCAACGTCGTCTCTCAACTGGACGAACGACGACTACTTCTTTAATGGGCGTTGCCTCGAATATATAGCCTCTGTAAAATTACTTCCCGTTGGAAAGCTTCCAAAACTCTTCAGCGCTCCAGAAGGCTATCTTGTCTTCTTTCTATTTTGGTGCAACGCTCCTCTGTAAAGTACCGACACAAGAACAGTACTTTAGTCCTTTTCTTTTGCAGGCTACTGTCGCTTTCTCCATTTGAATTGAGCTCAGCAGTTGACATCCAGCTCTCGCAACTCTTCGTAAATTGTCAACTGCTTCGCTCCAGCTGATTCATGTCGACTACTGCTTCTCTTGCGCTTCTGCTGATTCCTTGCGACTAGTTGAATATAAGCGCAAAGTCTTCCAACTGAATCTTTAGCGCAAAAGCAAAACGCTGTCGTATTAACTTATGTAAACGACATCGTTTTGCTATCGCTAACTCCAAATAGCATCTGCTGGTGAACAGTGGCTCTCTGCTGAATCTCCTCCTCTACGACGTCGCTTCAGCGTTTGCTCTTCGCTTCTTCTGCTGATCTCCAGTACGACGTCGCATCGTCTTTTGCGCTTAGCTTCATCTGCTGATTGCGAATGCAAAACGCTGTCGTTCCAACTTATTCAAGCGACATCGTTTTGCAAACGCCAACTCAAACCATCAACTGCTGATGAAGCTCTCTGCTGGTTGCTTCCTGCTGAATGATGACGTCACTGCTGATGTCATCCAATCTTAGCGCTCCAGCTGATCTTCATCATCTTGCTACTTCACTTCGATCCAGCTGATCTTCATCATCTCGCTAAACATCCAGCTTCTTGAAAGGCGACTGTCAATAGATTCATTAACAGTACTTATAAATGCGACTACTGATAGATTCATCAGCAGTACTTATAATTGCTTCCTCTCTTGCGCCTCCAGCTGATCTTCATCATCTGGATCTAAATCTTCAGCAGACTTCACAACTCATGTACCAGCTGGTTCACTTTGCTCTTTAGCGCTTGCAGCTGATCTTCATCATCTGCAAGCTTATTATGCTCCAGCTGGTCTTTCTTTGGCCTACGCCTGATTACGAACAGGTGAATCAACTTTGGACGTCTCCATCGCTAATCCAGCTCTCGATCCATGAAAGCACCAAACCAACTGTTGAACATTTATTGTGAACTAACTGCTGAACATATTCTTCGACCTGAAATCTGCGCACTTAGAATAGAATTGTTAGAATAACAACAACAGGTTTTGTGTAATTCAAAACTTAATTAGGATCTGTAAAAACAGATCCAACAACGTGTATGTCAGATTTGTGTTTGTGTTTCAAAAATTTTCTAAGTTATAAGAAATACAGCTTATAACAAATTGTCATTCAGCCCTTCTTTTTATTTCAAAATTTTACTTCACCTAAAACCCATGACCCCGTGGGTGCGGGCGACACAACATGGTATCAGAGCAATGTTCCTGAGATAAACACATGCACTGTCAGTTGGATCAGATTTCATCGATCGTTTCTCCAAAGCTGTGAGATTATTTTTCAGAGCATTGTCTTTAAATTTTTAGCATGTTCTGATAATTATATGTGGTGTATTACGGGCTATTATAAGATGTCAGGAAGAGGTAGAAGAGTTATTTCCTTAGAGGAAACCAGCCCTGACAGTAATGCTAGTATCGCTCAACTCTTAAGGTTGCTGGTAGAGCAAACCGGCAGGGGTAATGGCCAATCTTCTAGTAGTAGAGGACCAAGCCATGATGATCCCCAAGAAAAGTTCAGAAGACAGAAGCCGAAGGAGTTTAGTGGTACAACGGACCCATTAGTTGCTGAAAGCTGGATCAAATCAATGGAGGTTATCTTTGAGTACCTCCAGATGCCAGATTTAGATAGGCCTAGGTGTGCTATCTACATGTTAAGAGATGACGCCATGATTTGGTGGGAAGGAGCTAAGCTGTCTGTGGATTTGTTGAATCTTACTTGGGCAGATTTCAAACAAGTATTCTTTGAGCAATACTTCACGGTAGACAAGAGGTCTGAATTGAAGAGGGAGTTTCTGACCATGAAACAGGGGATCATGACCGTACAGTAGTATGTAAGGGCATTTGAAAGAGGGTGTTACTTTTTGCCTTTGATAGGTAACGACCCAGAATAGAAGTTAAGTCATTTTGTGGAAGGATTGAAGCATATGTTCAAGATGAACGTTAGACTATCTGTGCCCAAGACTTACAGAGAAGCAGTGGATAGAGCCCTGCGAATTGAAAGAGACTGGAAGTATGTTGATGAATAAAGGCAACAGAAGAGACAGGCCTTTCAGCAGAAGGATCAGAGGCCGTTTAAGAAGCAGACTAAGAATCAGCAGAGGCCTCAAGAGCAAAAACCTCTACCGATCCAACCCATTAGTGCAGTTCCAGCTAGCAACAATAGATCAGTGTGTCCTAAGTGTCAGAAGACACACCCTGGTCAATGCAGACTTGGACAGAATGTCTGCTACAGATGTGGGTTGCCAGGGCATATCATGAAGAATTGCACAAAGTCAAGGAAACTGGTGACCAGTAGAGCTTACGTGATGACAGATGATCAAGCCAACCCAGACTCGACAGTAGTCATGGGTAAGATTATGATTGCTGGTTTGCCTTCTATGGCTTTGATAGATTCAGGAGCTACTCACTCCTTTCTAGCAGCGAAGTTTGCTAAGAAGTTACCCATTAAGCCTGACCAAGTAGCAATAGGATTTTGTGTAACAGTACCTTCGGGAGAAGAGTTAGTATCCCATGACTTGTTTTGAGGTTTAGAACTTAGACTTCAAGGGCATTTGATTACTGCCAATTTAATTGTGTTACCAATGCCTGAGTTCGATATGATTTTGGGAGTAGACTGGCTGACTAAGTATGGAGTAGTGATAGACTTCAAGTTTCGAACAGTAGTGGTTAATCCACCCAGAGGGGATCCATTTAAGTTTGAAGCCAATCATGTTTGGATGATTCCCCGTATTATATCAGCTCTTAAGGCTCAATGCTGTTTGAGGAAAGGTGGGGAAGGATTTTTGATAAGTCTGTCTTCCTTAGCAACGACTAGTAAGCCCCAACTTTCAGATGTGGAGGTAGTAAGTGAATTTCCCGAGGTTTTTCCAGAGGATATACATGGACTACCACCAGATAGGGAACTGGAATTTTTGATTGACTTAGTTCCGGGAGCAGCTCCAGTTTCCAGACCACCCTACCGTTTAGCTCCATCAGAGATGAAGGAATTAAAGGAACAGATACAAGATCTGTTGGATAAGTGATTTATTAGACCAAGCACTTCACCCTGGGGAGCCCCTGTTCTTTTCGTTAAGAAGAAATATGGAAGTCTGAGGTTGTGTATAGATTATAGAGAGCTGAATAAGCTGACCATTAAGAATAAATATCCCCTTCCTAGAATTGAGGATCTTTTTGACCAGTTGAAAGGATCAGTAGTCTTTTCTAAGATTGATTTAAGGTCTGGTTACCACCAGTTAAAGATTAAGGCATCAGATATCTATAAGACAGCCTTCAGAACTCGTTATGGTCACTATGAGTTCTTAGTAATGCCTTTTTGACTTACGAATGATCCATCAGTTTTCATGGATTTAATGAATAGAGTTTTCCAACCATTTCTAGACCAATTTGTAGTTGTGTTCATAGATGACATCTAAGTGTATTCTAAGACCAGATTTGAGCATGTCGACCATTTGAGGACAGTACTTCAAGTTTTGAAGAATAAGCAGTTGTTTGCTAAATTTAGCAAGTGTGACTTCTGGTTGGAGAAAGTAGCATTCTTAGGTCATATTATATCTAAGGATGGATTAGAAGTTGACCCAGCTATGGTAGAAGTTGTTCGTGACTGGCCAGTACCAAGATCTGTTTCAGAGATAAGGAGTTTCTTGGGTTTAGCCAGATATTATAGGAGATTTATCCAAGGATTTTCTAAGATAGCTGTTCCCTTGACCTCGCTGAGAAGAAAGCTGGTTAAGTATGAATGGACTCCAGAATTTCAAATCAGCTTTGACAAGTTGAAGAAAGCGCTGATAGAAGCCCCTGTGCTAACCATGCCATCCGATCAAGGAAAGTTTGTCATCTATACATATGCATCTAATATGGGTCTAGGTGCTGTACTAATGCAGGACCGTAGAGTGATTTCTTATGCTTCCAGACAACTTAAGGATCATGAGAAGAATTATCCTACGTATGACTTAGAGCTGGCAGCTGTACTCTTTGCCCTTAAAATTTAGAGACATTATCTCTATGGGGAGAAATGTGAAATATTCACTGACCATAAGTGTAACGACCATATCATTTAGAAGTCCACAATTAGAAAGATATGAGATTGAGGGATTACATTGCTATTACAATTCAATTCTTGAATATTTCTGTCTATGCCATGATCAATTTTTATTTTTTTTATGGATTGATATTCAACTGTTAGAATGCAAGTACAGTAGATATTTAGTGACTTCTGCAAACCAAGTGGATCCTTTATTTAACTAAAATTTTCGGTTTCCATGCACATCTTTTGTTTTAAAACAGGGCACGCTTCTTATAGAGTTTGGCATATTGATATAACGTGTTTATTTTCCTTAGTCATTGTAAATCATATAAATAGAATCTTAAGCTGCTTCATGCATCATTACTTTCAAAAATCAAATCATATTAAGCGGTGCTCGCTCTCAAGAAGCCGAACCAAAATAATTTCAAAGTGTTTTAAAGGAGACAGGCGGTGTGCAAGAAGTTTACTGAATTCTATGCTGTTCTTATGTTAAAGATACCAGGAAAGTAAACTTTGTTTCTTGCTCGCTCAATAGAAAGCATATATTCAATTCTGTTTTATGATTATGTATGGTTTTAAAGAAAATGAAGATGGCTACGGCTTTTCTTCAAAGAAAAACCATAAGTTCATGCTCTGTTTTTGAAAGAAGTTGAGTTACTGTATTTTTTGATTCAAGGATGATTTAGAAAATGTTTTGGTGATGTTATTCTAATGAATTCCTGAGTTTTTCAGTAATTCATTTGTCGAAGTAGCTTACAAGTAGCTTATTCGATCTTTTCCAGAAGTTTCATAAGATATGTCGAAGTCTTTAGAGGAAGGTAACCTTCGTAGTTCATGGTTATCTGTATATTAAGAACAAGATTTGGTTCTTATACCACAACTAATATTTCTTTGTTTAAAATATTCTAAGTACAGATTTCAGCTGTCGCATTGTTTGAGTTCAGTAGTTGCGACCAGCAGTCGCACTATTTCATGTTCAGCTGTTGCATATTTTATTGTTCATCAGCTGACAGTTGTTCATCAGTTGATAGTTTGATCATCAGCTGATAGTTTGTTCATCAGCTGATAGTTGTTCATCAGTTGATAGTTTGATCACCAGCTGATAGTTT
>KV019598.1:2732-24223 GCA_001598015.1 Dorcoceras hygrometricum | reverse complement strand
AATTCAATTCTTGAATATTTCTGTCTATGCCATGACTTTATTTTATTTTTTTTATGGATTGATATCCAACTGTTAGAATGCAAGTACAGTAGATATTTAGTGACTTCTGCAAGTGGATCCTTTCCTTAGTCATTGTGAATCATATAAATAGGATCTTAAGCTGCTTCATGCATCATTACTTTCAAAAATCAAATCATATTAAGCGGTGCTCGCTCTTAAGAAGCCGAACAAAAAAATACTTTCAAAGTGTTTTAAAGGAGACAGGCGGTGTGCAAGAAGTATACTGAATTCTCTACTGTTCTTGTGTTAAAGATACCAGGAAAGTAAACTCTGCTTCTTGCTCACTCAATAGAAAGCGTATATTCAATTATGTTTTATGATTATGTATGGTTTAAAGAAAAGGGAGATGGCCTCGGCTGTTCTTCAAGAAAACCGTAAATTTCATGCTTTGTTTTTTTTGAAAGAAGTTGAGTTACTGGATTTTAAGTTAAAGATGATTTAGAAAAGGTTTGGATGATGTTCTTCTAATGAATTCCTGAGTTTTTCAGTAATTCATTTGTCGAAGTAGCTTACAAGTAGCTTATTCGATCTTTTCCAGAAGTTTCATAAGATATGTCGAAGTCTTTAGAGGAAGGTAACCTTCGTAGTTCATGGTTATCTGTATATTAAGAACAAGAACTGGTTCTTATACTGCTGCTGATAATGCCTTATCGAAATATTCTAAGTATGAAATCAGCAGTTTCATTTCTTTGATTGAAAATCAGCAGACGCAAATTCAGCAGATGCTTTGCTTTCGCAAATTCAGCAGATGCTTTGCTTTCGCAAATTCAGCAGATGTTTTGTAAAATCAGCAGTAGCGACTGGTTGTAGCGACTGGTTGTAGCGACTGAGTTATGCGCTACGACATCGTTTCACTTTATAATTGTTTAAAAGACCTCGCGACTGGATTCTTGTCTTGCGACTGATTCCTATTCGTTGCGACTGGTACTGTTCACCAACAGATGTATTTCATTTCATTATTTCAGCAGCTGCTTTACTTATTTCTAAGTACTGTTCACTCAGCTGGTATTAGTCTTGCGACTGGTACTATTCATCCCAGCTGGTCACTGTTCATTCTTCGTTTTCTTCAGTAGATAACGAAAATCTCAGAATTTGATTCTTCCTTCAATCTAAATTAGTTTAATGAATCTTTCGACTTATCTGACAGATTCAACTAGCTAAATTATTCAGTTTTCATCTTCGCAAGCATTACGAGGAAATCCTTTACAGTTCCAGAATATCATCAAACAAACGAAAACCAGTAACTCGAATGAAAGAAAGAAAACAGTTTTGTACAAGAGGAAGAAGGAGCAGAACATTGTTTTATGAAATGTTTTAAGTTATGACAATGAAAAGGGTCCCTAATGAAAAGGCGAGTGCGCGGCTGACGAACCGTGTGCCCTTTTAACCAGGAAGGATTAGGATTACAGTTCGACGGAACTGTATACTCCTTCAACCACGAGCCATAGTGCTAAGACTGATATCAGGAGTTTGATCAAGCGAAATGGGCCAAATGTTTAAAGTATTGTCATAATTTTCCAAGAAAATGAAATGAAGAGCACAAGTGTGATTACGATCGCAGCTCTTAAGAGATGTTTAAAGAAAATGTTTTCAGAATTGTTGTACTGAATATTCTGATGTAAGTTGTATCTAAAACAATTTTCAGAGTTTTTTCGTTATGTTTTTAACCAGACGTTATCACACTACGAGATGCATTATTGACATATGATATAATTGTTCTCTCCATTTCCGCACTACTGCTTAAGTTATTCTAGATTTCTTATCTTCGAATGCGAAGAACTTTATTATTCTCGTTTCAACCCAGTTAGTTAGTAACGATCCATTCTCCAACGTTTATGACTCTTGATTTTATTCAATTGAGACCCAAAACTTATAAATATTGCGTCAAGAAAATGAGGGTCGTTACAATAAGAGCCTCAAGTACTTCTTCACCCAGAAGGAACTGAATATGAGGCAGAGGAGATGGTTAGAGCTAGTAAAAGATTATCATTGTAAAATCAGCTATCACCCAGGAAAAGCAAATGTGGTGGCAGATGCCTTGAGTAGGAAATCTGTTGGATTAGCTCAGCTCTTTGTCCAGAGACCATTGGCGTATGATATTGAGAAGTCTGGAATAGAAGTAGTGCCCAGTGGTAGTACTATGGTTTTGGCAGATCTCTCCATAAGGTCAAATCTGATAGATCAGATTCGTGTGGGACAACCAAAAGATGATCAACTTCAGAAGTGGGTCAAACAAGATAAAGAGAGAGGCAGCAACCTCTACTTTTCTGATGGAGGAATAATCAGATATCTGGGAAGAATCTGGGTGCCCCAAGTAGACACCTTGAGATCAGATTTGATGACGGAGGCCCATGCAGCCCCATACTTTGTACATCCGGGGAGTACTAAGATGTATAAGGACCTCCAGAAGATGTATTTGTGGCCAGGAATGAAGCGAGACATTGCCAGATTTATCTCTGAATGTTTGACATGTCAATTGGTGAAAGCTGAACACCAAAGACCAGCAGGATTACTGAAGCCACTTCCTATTCCAGAATGTAAATGGGAGTGTATAGCGATGGATTTTGTAGTTGGTCTACCCAAGATTGTTCAAGGATATAACTCCGTTTGGGTTATAATAGACAGACTCACTAAGTCTGCTCACTTATTACCAGTTAATACAACATACGATGTGAGCAGATATGCAGATTTATATGTAAAGGAAATAGTGAGGCTGCATGGTGTTCCAGTTTTCATAGTATCGGATAGAGATCCGAAGTTTACCTCAGCTTTCTGGAAAAGTTTGCATAGAGCTTTGGGTACGAAGCTGACCTTTAGCACAACCTTTCACCCCCAGACAGATGTACAATCTGAAAGGGTGATTCAGATTTTAGAAGATTTGCTCAGAGCATGTATTGTGGATTTTTCAGAGGGTTGGGATTTCAAGCTACCATTGGTAGAATTTGCGTACAACAACAGTTTCCAAGCATCTATCCAGATGGCTCCATATGAAGCTCTCTATGGCCGCAAATGTAGAACACCTCTTCACTGGGATGAAGTTGGTAAGAGAGCTGGTTTAGGACCAGATGTATTGGAGCAAACAGCAGAAGCTGTTAGAAAGATAAGAGAACGAATGAAAGCTGCTCAAAGTCGGTAGAAGAATTACGCAGATAATAGGAGAAGAGATCTGAGTTTCGAAATCGGCGATCATGTATTTCTGAGAATTTCTCCAATGAAAGGATTAATGCGTTTTGGGAAGAAAGGAAAGATGATTCCAAGATATATTGGACCATATGAGATTTTAGAAAGAATAGGAACGCTAGCTTATCGTTTAGCACTGCCCCCGCAGCTGTCAGTAGTGCATAGCGTTTTTCATGTTTCAGCTTTGAGGAAGTATATTCCTAACCCTTCGCATGTGCTAATCCATGAGCCAATCCAGTTAGCACCAGATTTAAGTTACAAAGAGAGACCAGAGAGGTTTCTTCTTCGAGAAGTTAGAAAGTTAAGAAATCGTAGTATTCCTATGGTTAAGATACAATGGTCTAACCAATCAGAGCGAGAAGCTACGTGGGAGACAGAAGATGATATGCCTAACCTTTACCCATATATGTCTGGTAAGTAAATTTCGAGGACGAAATTTCAATAAGGAGGGTAGAGTTGTAACGCCCCAAAATCCATAGGACCACATATATGAATTTTATTTATTTCAAGGGTCAAAATGACATTTTATATGTTATCATAAGATATTTTATGAAAGCTGATTTTACTAATTTTAGAAATGAGGTACGACGCAGCAAGTTCTAGCAGATGTCACTCCAAGCGCAATACACGAGCAAATTTTAGAAATCTGTTGAAAATAATTTTAAGGAGAACAAAATGGTTTCTTTTAAAAAGTATTTGGAAGATTTTCAAACTAAAATATTGAGAGGGAAATTTTACTAAATTTCATAACTTTAGGTAAGGTGTGTCATGCTTGATGATTACACCTCACCTGCCACTAATCCCTCCCATACAAATACTGGTTTTGAAGGAAAAGTTCATTTTCACTTACAAAAAGAAACTCTTTTGTGTTCTCTCAAATATTTCTAAAGAAGCTCATTGTGATTGCTTGAGGAGGAGGAACTCTGCAGGAATCAACTGCCGTGTAAAGCTCAGTTCAAAGGCAAGTAAAAGTTGATCCTTTGCTACACCATTTGAAGCGTATATTGATTTTTCTCATTTTATGGATCTGCTTGCCTATATGTTTAAAGTTATGTTTAAGTTTATATTTAAGAAGATTTACGAATGATCAAGAAAATAAATATTGGGTTCAAAGTTATGTTTCTGCTTCCAAAGTTTTCCAGAATGTTTTAAGAAAGATTGAGGATGTTTAAAAGTACTGAGGAGTTCAGATTTGAGTCACGTATGTTCATGAATGTTCTTCTTTCTGGTGAATGGTAACATCTGAACTTGACTCTATGTAATCGGAGATGCTAGTCGAATCAGAAACTAAGTCTGGTTTGATAGGCAGAACTGGTATCGCATATGTCGATCGTGATGTTGCAGCACCAAATTCTTATTCAGACTTTGTTTCCTATGTTAGCGACTAAATTTCGTAATTAAATCTGAAGTTTTCATTTCAGATCGTGTTTTCGCTACACATCTGATTTTGGTCAGATTTCACATTATTAATCACTTCACTGCTGAGTCAATTACGATTATTCATTGACTTCTGAGTTGACCAACCTAGTTGCGTTGACATCTGAGTTGACCAACGACATCTATTTCTTTTCCAAAACACTATTTCTGTGGTGACATCTGTTTCCCGCTAGCACTACCATTTCATAGTCAAATCTGTTTCATTGTTGGCGATGTATTTCCATAGTCAGATCTGTTTTCTACGCTAACGACAGTCCTTTTGATATATCTGTTTCAACGTTAGCGTTACGCTTCTAATGAGGAATCTTTTTTCACATAGATATCTGTTTTGCTTTCCAGTTACAGTTTCCTTTAGAGAAATATGTTCTCAGCTGAGTCAATTACGATTATTCATTGACTTCTGAGTTGACCAACCTAGTTGCGTTGACATCTGAGTTGACCAACGACATCTATTTCTTTTCCAAAACACTATTTCTGTGGTGACATCTGTTTCCCGCTAGCACTACCATTTCATAGTCAAATCTGTTTCATTGTTGGCGATGTATTTCCATAGTCAGATCTGTTTTCTACGCTAACGACAGTCCTTTTGATATATCTGTTTCAACGTTAGCGTTACGCTTCTAATGAGGAATCTTTTTTCACAATAGATATCTGTTTTGCTTTCCAGTACAGTTTCCTTTAGAGAAATATGTTCTCATTTCAGCGATCATTTTCCAGTAGTCAAATCTGATACTCAGTAAGTTTTTAAAATGGGAAGCGAGTTTTAAAAGAAGTGAACCTGGTGATTTCCAAAGGAGATTTCAAAGAAGATTTCAAAAGATAAGATTTTAAAGGAATGAAAGTGTATTTTTAATGATTTATGGTATAGATAACTGATGGTCATAACGGAAGGGTGAGCAGCTGTCCAGATGTCAGTTGCCCTTTCATCAAGGAAGGGTGAGCAGTTGTCCAGATGTCGATTGCCCCTTCACAATGAGCTATATTCTAGAACTGATATGAGAAGTCATTTGATCAAGTGCATAAGGACCTAAGGAGAGCTTCTAAGCCATAAATCATAAAGTGCAAGAAATTAAATGAAGGGATCTGGGTTATTGTCCCAGCATCCAAGTTATGAATGAAAGTTATGAAAAAAGTTTTAAGAAATTTTACGAAAGAATGTTTACGTTTAAATGAAGTTCCTTTAAACTCGGTTATGTAAATGTTCAGATGTCTGCCTGTGTTAAATGTCTTTGATATTACTCAGATTTTACTTGCTGAGCCCCTAGGCTCATTAGCTTTTAAAGTGGTACAGGTGAGACAGTTAAGAGACAAGCGGAAGGTGGAAGCTGAGACAGCTGGGTGGTGAAGTGTTTATCTATGGACAACGTTTCCCGTATCTTAGATGTTGTTGTCTTTTATCTTAGACATCTGTAATAGATATATTGCAACAGTAGTAAATTCATATAGAATTTCAGATGTTGTAATATCGCATTTGCAGTATATACATGAAATCTGTTTTCCGCAAATTTTCAGTACTAGGCGCCCAATGTGTGTATGTCAGATTTGTGTTTGTGTTTTGAAATTTTTCTAAGTTATAAGAAATACAGCTTATAACAAATTGTCATTCAGCCCTTCTTTTTATTTCAAAATTTTACTTCACCTAAAATCCGTGACCCCGTGGGTTTGGGCGTCACAATCGGGAATTCAACCATTGAAGTGCTATGGCCGCGTAATATCAAAATAGTTGGAGCCGAGCGCGAAGTCACCAAAGGTAAATATTTCTAAACATCCTATGCATGTTTAGTATTGATTTTATTCACGTATGAGTGTTCCCAGACACAAATTTTAAAACTTCCGCTGCACTCCGAGAGCGTGATCCGGATCCACCGCAGCGCCAACAGCTAAGCCTACTAATTTTCTGCTCAATGCATCAACCAGTACATTTGCTTTCCTGGGATGATAGTTGATGGTGCAATTTTAGTCCTTAACTAGCTCTAACCATCATCGCTGGTGCATGTTTTACTCTTTCTGGGTGAAGAAGTGTCAGGCCTCGTGCTCACAACAGAGTAAAATCACGCAAACACAAGCGGAAGCTATGAAAAATCGGGTAAAATTTTTTTTGCTTTTGGCCTGACTGTTTAAAACAATATAATTAAAAATACAAAAATACTCAAAATAGATATCCTAGTTTAACAAAACCACCAACAAAGGCTACAAGCCCACGACAAACAATATAGCATAACATGTATCAGATACCTGGTAACAACCACAATCGAATATCACAAGATACAACCAAAAGCACAGGGCATCCCCTGGCTAACAATACTGATACATATAAATATGCTATATGCTACTGGGATACTCAAACCACCTCCTAGGGCACCTCTAGCTGGGTCAGCACCACGACCAGCTGAATAACCTGGAAAACCTGAACAACACAACAGGCAAGGAAAACAACCAATCCCCAGAGGGACATGGGGTCAAACCCCAGTACGGAGAGCAACTGAAACAGCTAAAGAAAAGCATAAGATAAAATGCAGATGCTATGCATTAGACACTGAACAACCGCTGAAGGCTACAACCGGAAAGGGAGCCAAGGAACTCAAACATAGCTCCATAGAATCTGCAACAAACGGTGGCCACAAGGTGTGTTCAAAGTGTGGTAATGAGCCACTCGCCTTGACACTACACCCGAATACCAGATACATCAAACAGCTCGACCTGCCGTTGCCTTGCCCATGAACTGTGGTAGTTAACCACTCGGCGCATGGTGCCTAACAAACCCAGCAAGGAGATGAGAGTGCGGTATCGCCGCTCGCCCTCGCATCCTGGTAAGAATCAAACAACAACAATACAACAAGATACAAGGCTGCAAGATACAATACACGAGGGATCTGAAATATGCGTGAACAAATGCGTGTATGCAATTCACATAAAACAGCTAGCATAAACACCGACGCACAGCAAGCAATACACAGCCATGTTCACCAAAAACATCCCAGCAGCCTCACATTATATCTCACGCAACTTCCAAGCTATCACAAGCTCAAAATCCGTACCTCAATTCTGTGTAACGGATACCTCAACAAACCACCCGAGAATTCTAATTCCAACACCTGCCGAAGCAAATAACATACAAAACAATCTCAGGCATTACGCAGAAAGTCATGGCCATCTACAGAACTCACGGCTTGGAGTCCTACACTCAACCAGCGCTCAATTCCATCAACAAAACTTAACAGGAAGCTTAATTCAAGACTAGGAACAAGATCTCATCAAAAATTCGAAAGGCTACCTGACAGCCCTAACGCACGGCCGAAAGACAGTAGCTTCGAGATTTTGCTCCAGCCCATTACAACCTACAAAATTGGTAAAAATGGCCATCTACAGAACTCACGGCTTGGAGTCCTACACTCAACCAGCGCTCAATTCCATCAACAAAACTTAACAGGAAGCTTAATTCAAGACTAGGAACAAGATCTCATCAAAAATTCGAAAGGCTACCTGACAGCCCTAACGCACGGCCGAAAGACAGTAGCTTCGAGATTTTGCTCCAGCCCATTACAACCTACAAAATTGGTAAAAATATGAAAGAGCTTTACAAGAGGAGTCCAACGCTACCTCAAACGTGAAAAATGGTGGCCGTAATCGATGGGAATTCGCCGGAGAAACTCACGGTAAACAGTGCTCTAGGGTTCGAGAGGTAAGTCGACAATCGGGAGGAAATATCGCTAAGTATGAAACAAAGACCAAGCCTTGCTTCTTATATACACGCGAGAAAACTGATTTAAAAATCCACCGACACTAACAGATTCCCAAGACACTAACAGAAATCGCAAGCTGCTGACAGCAACGGGAACAGTGCAAAGCTCATGAAGGAATATCCAACAGCTTCTTCAACAGTGCAAAGCTCACACCAGCAACCGAAACGCAAAGGCAACGAGCGCCTAATCAAAACGACGTCGCTCCCGACACGTCACCAAATATGATCAAAGCTCTACGCTACAACAGAGTCCATACCAAGCCAAAATGACGTCGCGCAACCCACGTCATCATATCTGATGAACTAAACACCCGCAACAGCGATCGCTAGCGCTAGAACAATACGGCATCGTAACAACTAAATCAAACGACGTCGCATAGAATACGTCATCATATCTGTCGACAGCTGATCAACCAAACCAACAACTGGAATTCACGTCAGCGTTGCTACTACTTCTCAACAGTCCATACCAAGCCAAAATGACGTCGCGCAACCCACGTCATCATATCTGATGAACTAAACACCCGCAACAGCGATCGCTAGCGCTAGAACAATACGGCATCGTAACAACTAAATCAAACGACGTCGCATAGAATACGTCATCATATCTGTCGACAGCTGATCAACCAAACCAACAACTGGAATTCACGTCAGCGTTGCTACTACTTCTCAACACAACACAACGCCAAAATTGCCAACTGCTGACAGATTTCACCAAACGCTAAACGACGGCGTTTTGCACTCGCTACAGGAACTCGCTGTTAACAGATATCACCATTCCAAACAGGTTTCTCACAAACAGATTTCTCTTCCAAAACTCAAAAATACGAAAAACTCCAGAATTGTTCTAAATGAGATTTCTGACCCGAAAATGCAAACCAAACCTCAAAAACTGATTAATCCAACAATTAATCTTCATTACAATTTCAGGTTTCACATTTCTCCCCCACTAAAAAGGATTTCGTCCTCAAAATCAAACAACAATTCCGGAAAAACAATACAGCAACAGGAAACCAAAACAAAAATCCTCCTAACACATGGCCAAGAGTTCAAGATAACTGAGCAAGCAACTAACAGCAACTAGGGAAAATAACAACCAAAAGCTACTAACTACTGGAAATCTAGCACATCAGCTACTCAAACAGATGCGGCCATTCACGCTTCATCTTTTCCTCCAGCTCCCAAGTAGCTTATTCCCTACCATGCTTGCTCCATTGCACCATCACCAACGGAATGGTTTTGTTCCTCAATTGTTTCTCTTTTCTACCTAGGATCTGCAAGGGATATTCCTGATAACTCAACGTCTGATCTAGCTCAACCTCGTCAGTTCTCAGCACATGAGACGGATCTGGCTCGTACTTCCTCAACATGGAAACATGAAAGACATCATGTAGAGAAGATAATTCCGGAGGCAACAACAGCCTATACGCCAAAGGGCCAATCCTCTCAACAATTTCATACGATCCAACATAAAGAGGGGCTAACTTTCCCTTGTGTCCAAAGCGCATAACACTGCGAAACGGAGAAACTTTAAGGAACACCTGATCACCAACCTGAAACTCGAGAGATCGACGCCTCTTATTTGTATAACTGGCTTGGCGAACTTGGGCAGCTTTCATCCGCTGTCGAATTAGATCCACATGATCCTTCATTTGCTGCACAAATTCTGGGGCAGATAGCTGCTTCTCCCCCACTTCTTCCCAACATACTGGCGATCTACACTTCCTGCCATACAAGGCCTCAAACGGCGCCATGCCAATCGTCACTTGATAGCTGTTATTGTAGGAAAACTCCACCAAAGACAACACGTCTTGCCAGCTACCTCCGAAATCCAACACAACAGCTCGTAACATATCCTCCAACGTCTGGATAGTTCGCTCAGATTGGCCATCTGTCTGGGGGTGATATGTTGTGCTCATAGCCAAACTGGTACCCAAAGCTGCTTGCAAACTCTTACAAAACCTGGAAGTAAACCTTGGATCTCGGTCTGAGACGATCGAAACAGGCACACCGTGAAGTCTAACCACGAAATCCACGTACAGTTTCGCCATTTTATTTAACGTGAACGTCATCCCATAGGGAATAAAATGTGCAGACTTTGACAGTCGGTCTATAACCACCCAAATAGCATCGCATCCTCTGCTGGAACGAGGCAGATGCGTCACGAAAACCATCGCTATGTGCTCCCAATTTTATTGGGGCACTTCCAAACTCTGCAAAAGACCACCAGGTCTCATCCTTTTGGCCTTAACCATCTGACAGTTCAAACAACGAGCGACAAATCCAGCAACGTCGCTCTTTAGGCCAGCCCACCAGAAGTGCGGCTTCAACGCATGGTACATCTTCTGTGCACCAGGATGAACACTATGTCTGCTGCAGTGCGCTTCCCGAAGGATCTCCTCCTTCAAATCAATGAGGTTAGGCACAACCAACCTGCCACGAAACCTCAAGCAACCATCAGAAGAAACAAAGTAATCCTCAAGTTCTCCAGCCCTGACCTTTAACTTCAACTCGTGGATGGAAGGATCAGTCCTTTGAGCCGCTCTTATGCCAGTGCGCTTCCCGAAGGATCTCCTCCTTCAAATCAATGAGGTTAGGCACAACCAACCTGCCACGAAACCTCAAGCAACCATCAGAAGAAACAAAGTAATCCTCAAGTTCTCCAGCCCTGACCTTTAACTTCAACTCGTGGATGGAAGGATCAGTCCTTTGAGCCGCTCTTATGCTCGAAAAAATTTGTGGCTCCACTTGGAAAGAAGAAACCACAACACAATCTTCAGCCAGGGTAGAATCTCCAACAGTAGTATTAAGACGCTCTTGATCCTTAGAAATATACAACGACGCAATCATCTCACTAGCCTTCCTGCTCAAAGCATCGGCCACTACGTTCGACTTCCTAGGCTGATACTTGATCTCACAATCAAAGTCCTTCAGCAGCTCCATCCAACGATGCTGTCTCATATTCAAGTCGTGCTGCGAAAACAAATACTGCAAACTTTTGTGGTCCGAGTACACCACAAATTGCTTTCCATACAGATAGTGACGCCAGATCTTCAACGCAAAAACCACCGCTGCAAGCTCCAAATCATGGACTGGATAATGAGTCTCATGCGGTTTCAACTACCGTGCGGCATACGCAATGACTCGACCATTCTGCATCAAAATACATCCCAATCCATTGAGCGAAGCGTCAGAACAAACAACGAAACCCCCTGATCCAGACGACAGAGCCAACACAGGTGCAGTAGTCAGTTTCTCCTTGAGCAATTGAAACGCGTTCTCGCATTGCTCCGTCCACACAAAACGCTTCTCCTTCTGAGTCAATTGAGTCATCGGCTTTGCTATGCTAGAGAATCCTTCAATGAAACGACGGTAATAGCCAGCCAGACCCAAGAAACTACGAATCTAGGATACATTCCTGGGACGCTCCCAGTTCAACACAGCATCAACCTTGCTGGGATCCACAGAAATCCCCCCAGCTGAAATAACATGACCCAAAAAAATGACGCGATCCAACCAAAACTCGCACTTGGAGAATTTAGCATACAGCTGCTGGTCTCTCAGCGTCTGAAGGACAATTCGCAAATGCTCCTTATGCTCCAAAGGAGTCTTAGAATATACCAATATGTTGTCAATGAACACGATCACAAACTGATCGATAAACTCACGGAAGACTCGGTTCATCAAATCCATAAAGACTGCAGGCACGTTGGTCAACCCAAACGGCATAACCAGAAACTCAAAATGCCCGTACCTCGTACGAAAAGCAGTCTTTGCGACATCCTGATCTCTTACCCCAGCTGATGGTATCCCGATCGCAAGTCAATCTTCGAATACACCGCAGAACCTTGCAACTGATCAAACAGATCATCGATCCTGGGTAAAGGGTACTTGTTCTTAACAGTCGCTTTGTTCAGCTGGCTGAAATCAATGCACATCCGCATTGAGCCATCCTTCTTCTTCACAAATAAAATGGGCGCTCCCCACGGCGACATACTAGGTCGGATGAGACCCTTCTCCAGCAAATCCTCCAACTGCACCTTGAGTTCTCTCAACTCCGCAGGCGCCAAACAATACGGGGCACGAGAAATTGGAGTTGTGCCAGGCACCAGCTCAATGCTAAAGTCAATCTCCCGCCTCGGAGGAAAATCGGGAATCTCCTCCGGAAACACATCAGGAAATTGTCGCACCACGGGAACGTCGCTAAGCTGCACACGAGAAGAAGAAGACGCATCCAAAGCGTAGATCATGAAACCAGCATTCCCTAAGGACAACAGACTGAACATCTCCATCGCTGAGACTAACGGGATCTTCGATCGAGAATCCTGGCCGTAGAAGTCCCACTTCTCGCCAGACAAAGGCCTAAAACGAACAATCCCATGGAAGCAATCCGCGGAGGCCCTATAGCTGGACAACACGTCCATCCCAACGATACAATCAAAATCCTACAACATCAGACGGATCAGATTCGCCAACAACACATGCTCACCAAACCGCAACACGCCATCTAACAAAACCTCCTGGGAAAACAGGCTCACACCGCCAGGGGTAGAAACAGAAACAGCATCGCGCAAAGGGATGGTACACAGAGCATGCTCAATAACAAAAGAATCAGAAATGAAAGAATGCGATGCATCGGTGTCAAACAACACACGTGCAGGAAAATCGAAAACAATACAAGTACCTGCGATCACCCGACTCGGCGTCTCCTCGGCCTGCTCCCTAGTCATGACGTTGGCCTGAGCATGCTGAGGTCCAGAGTAAAACGACTAAAACGACTGTCCGAATCGCGACGGACCAGGCTGCTGGAATGGCCTGAACGTAGTCTCACCAATCCTGGGCGACTGAAACTGAGGGGAACGACCCCTAGACTGTCCTCCTCGACCCTGATACGGGCTGCGGCTTGCTGCGATCCCACAGACGGACACACCCTAGCAAAATGCCCATACTGACCGCAAATGTTGCAAGAGCCCTGCACTCCAACACACTGGGTATAAGGATGCTTGCCACCACAAAAACCAGAAACTCAGCCCGAGAACCACTGCTACTCGAGCTACCTGAACCGGACGAACCAGAACCAGACTTCTTCTTGAACCTCTGACGGCCAGACTGCTGTGCCACCTGCGGCTGCTGGGGCTGATGGGCTGACTGGGAGGACTGCGAACACTGCACTCCCTGAACAGCAGGACGACCACCCTGCGCTACCAACTGCCTACGAGCATGACGGCTCCTCAAACCCTCCTCAATATCAATAGCATTATCAACTGCTTCAGCATAAGTCTTGGGTTTTCTTGTCAGCACCATCTGATACAGTTCCTCATTCAAACCCTCTAAGAATCTGGTCCTCTTGACCCTCTCCCGGCCAGAAACGTACGCCAACAAAGAAGAAAACCTCCGAGCGTACTCACGAACAGACATCGAGACCTGCTCCAGATGATCAAACTCCCGCTCACGGGCATTCACATAAGACTCAGGAACAAACTCCTGCCTAAAGGTCTCGCAAAAGCTGTCCCAAGTAATCCCAATGCCAGTCTCCAACAAAGTACTAGAAGCACCTCGCCACCAGTGCTCTGCACCCTTCCTAAGCTGGAGGGTCACCAAACTCAACCGGAGCTCGTTGTCATACTTGACACGATCAAAAAGGCCAGTAATGTTCCGAAGCCACGAATCTGCATCCTCGCTCGACTCGTCACCATTGATGACCTGAGGGTTCATCCTCTGAAACCTCGCTATCACCACATCCATCCTCTCCACAGGGGGAGGCAAGTCACCAACTTCCTCCTCCTCATCATGCCTACTACGAGAACGACTAGGAGAACTACGCCGATCCTCGTTATATCCTGCCGATTCCTCAAACTGCCCCCTACCTCTACCACGATGTCTAGGCGGCATCTACGTGTTAGAGTAGATGCCCAACTAGCCAACTTGTGGCGTGTGGGTTTTATATACTCTTGTACAAACAGTCTTTATATATAAATCTCTGGCCAGAGTACTAGAAGTGTTTTTGGTAAATGTGTTTACCTAGTTACACTCGCGTTGTCACTATTTTGATCTCCAAGATGTATGCATAGCTATCGGACTCGATTTACCAATGGTCGTTGATCTGATCGGGATATATGGATTGAAAGGACCGTACCGTACGCTAACCACGACCGACTTGTTCTTGTAGGCACTATCAGTGATACCTAGGGGATCATGGGGCGATGTTGCTAGACGCTTTACCATGATCCGTTGGGCAGGTCCGGAATTGTGATCCCGGAGCCACAATGGTTGTGGGCCCACGGCTAGCTGTATCCCTGAACCATTGAGGGTCACACAAGTACTAGATTCGAGATTCCCGCACGGATACTCAGCTCAATGTGTTGAGCACGAGAAGAGGATTTCGGGAAGTGCGACTTCCTAAAAGTCAACAGGGGTCAAACCAAGGTTTCCCGCTGTTGAGGGGCAAAACGGTCATTTTGCACTGGGGTTCTGAAAAATGGTTTTTCAGATCATAATGTTCAATTTCGGAAACTGAGTCGATCGGTCCGATCTGATCGGCGATCGGAGTTACGATGAAGTCGCGGTGATGGAGATGAACTGAATGTTCATCAGTTGGACCCGGGCCCGTTGGGCCGGTCCAAGTCCAACACTAATATCTATTTAAATATGGATTAGGACTCATTATAACACATAAGACTCTAAACCCTAACCCTAATCACCTAGCCGCCTCCCCTCCTCTCTACACACGCCGCCGCCGCCGCCTTGCGCCGCCGCCGCCTCGAGTCGTCGGAATTCGTTCCGGCCGATTCGACGAGGAGAATCCGTTCGTGCAGAATTCGTCAGTGCTTCTAGTGCAGCCTGACTAAGGAGTCTCGGTTCTGGTCGTGGACCGGATTGGCGATTATCTACCGCAATCTACCGAGAAGAGCCGGGTTCTTGTAATTCCGGTTGGAGCCAGGCACAAGTGTCAGCAAGGTATTCGTTTTGAACGCCCTATGAATGTCGAATTATGAATTCTATTTTTCGTATTGATCGTCTCCCAGCTGTATTTCTTTGTTCTTCCGCTGCCTTGCCGGGGGGCGGATCCGGATCCCCAACACTACGAATACACTCAACAGGATAAGCAACACAAAATGAGAACAACATAGATATCACAACAATAAGCATCACATAATCACATAGGTCAAGCACATGCAACACACGACACTGTGCCTAGACTCAAGTGTGATCAAAGAAATTGACTTATCCCAGCTTAAGCTCTGATACCAAAAATGTCAGGCATCGTGCTCACAACAGAGTAAAATCACTCAAACACAAGCGGAAGCTATGAAAAACCGGGTAAAAGTTTTTTGGCTTTTGGCCTGATGGTTTAAAACAATATAACTAAAAATACAACAATACTCAAAATAGATATCGCAGTGTAACAAAACCACCAACAAAGGCTACAAGCCCAAGACAAACAATATAGCATAACATGTATCAGATACCTGTTAACAACCACAACGGAATATCACAAGATACAACCAAAAGCACAGGGCATCCCCTGTCTAACAATACTGATACATATAAATATGCTATATGCTACTGGGATACTCAAACCACCTCCTGGGGCACCTCTAGCTAGGTCAGCACCACGACCAGCTGAATAACCTGGAAAACCTGAACAACACAACAGGCAAGGAAAACAACCAAGCCCCAGAGGGACATGGGGTCAAACCCCAGTACGGAGAGCAACTGAAACAGCTAAATAAAAGCATAAGATAAAATGCAGATGTTATGCATGAGACACTGAACAACCGCTGAAGGCTACAACCGAAAAGGGAGCCAAGGAACTCAAACATAGCTCCATAGAATCTGCAACAAACGGTGGCCACAGGGTGTGCTCAAAGTGTGGTAAGGAGCCACTCGCCTTGACACTACACCCGAATACCAAGTGCATCACAGCTCGACCTGCCGTTGCCTCTCCCATGAACTGTGGTAGTTAACCACTCGGTGCATGGTGGCTAACAAACCCAGCAGGGAGAAGAGAGTGCGGTATCGCCGCTCGCCCTCGCATCCTGGTAAGAATCAAACAACAACAATACAACAAGATACAAGGTTGCAAGATACAATACACGAGGGATCTTAAATATGCGTGAACAAATGCGTGTATGCAATTCACATAAAACAGCTAGCATAAACACCGATGCACAGCAAGCAATACACAGCCATGTTCACCAAAACATCCCAGCAGCCTCACATTATATCTCACGCAACTTCCAAGCTATCACAAGCTCAAAATCCGTACCTCAATTCTGTGTAACGGATACCTCAACAAACTGCCCAAGAATTCTAATTCCAACACCTGCCGAAGCAAATAACATACAAAACAATCTCAGGAATTACACAGAAAGTCATGGCCATCTACAGAACTCACGGCTGGGAGTCATAACTCAAACAGCGCTCAATTCCATCAACACAACTTAACAGGAAGCTTAATTCAAGACTAGGAACAAGATCTCATCAAAAATTTGAAAGGCTACCTGACAGCCCAAACTCACGGCCGAAAGACAGTAGCTTCGAGATTTCGCTCCAGCCCACTACAACCTCCAAAATTGGTAAAAGATGAAAGATCTTTACAAGAGGAGTCCAACGCTACCTCGAACGTGAAAAATGGTTGCCGTAATCGACGGGAATTCGCCGGAGAAACTCACGATAAACAGTGCTATAAGGTTCGAGAGGTAAGTCAACAATCGGGAGGAAATATCACTAAGTATGGAACAAAGACCAAGCCTTGCTGCTTATATACACGTGAGAAAACTGATATAAAAATCCACCGACACTAACAGATTCCCAAGACACTAACAGAAATCGCAAGCTGCTGACAGCAACGGGAACAGTGCAAAGCTGATCAAGAAATATCCAACAGCTTCTTCAATAGTGCAAAGCTCACACCAGCAACCGAAACGCAAAGGCAACGAGCGCTAATCAAAACGACGTCGCTCCCGACACGTCACAAAATCTGATCAAAGCGCTACGCTACAACAGAGTCCATACCAAGCCAAAACGACTTCGCCCAACCCACGTCATCATATCTGATGAACTAAACACCCGCAACAGCGATCGCTGGCGCTAGAACAATACGGCGTCGTAACAACTAAATCAAACGACGTCGCATAGAATACGTCTTCATAGCTGTCGATAGCTGATCAACCAAACCAACAACTGGAATTCACGTCAGCGTTGCTGCTGCTTCTCAACACAACACAATGCCAAAAATGCCAACTGCTGATAGATTTCACCAAACGCTAAACAACGGTGTTTTGCACTCGCTACAGGAACTCGCTGTTAACAGATATCACCATTCCAAACAGGTTTCTCACAAACAGATTTCTCTTCCAAAACTCAAAAATACGAAAACCTCCAGAATTGTTCTAAATGAGATTTCTAACCCAAAAATGCAAACGAAACCTCAAAAACTGATTAATCAAATAATTAATCTTCATTACAATTTCAGGTCTCACAAGAAGTACTTGAGACTGTGTAAATCTCACACTTCTCCCCATACAGGTAATGCCCCCAAATTTTCAAAGCAAACACTACTGCTACTAGCTCTAGATCGTTGGCTGGGTAATTCTTCTCATGATTCTTCAACTGTCTAGAGGCGTAAACAATCACCCTCCTATATTGCATCATAACTGCGCCCAATCCCAATTTAGATGCATCTGTGTAGAGGACATAATTTCATGCCCTTATGGCATTGCTAACACCGGAGCTTCCATCCATGCCTGCTTTAGCCCGTAAAAACATTCTTGACATTTGGGGGTCCACTCAAACTTAGCATGCTTCTTAGTCAGCGAAGTCAAGGGAACTGCCATCTTTGAAAATTCCTTGATGAACCGCCTGTAGTAACCTGCAAGACCCAAGAAACTGCGTATCTCTGTCACACTCTTCGACACTGGCCAATCCTTAACCGCTTCCACTTTCACCGGGTCTACCTCGACTCCACTCTTCTAAACTACATGGCCAAGGAATGTAACTTTCTCAAGCCCAAACTCACGTTTGCTGAACCTTGCGAAGAGCTATCTATCCTTCAAAATATGCGACACTGTCCTCATATTCTCAGAATGCTCCTCTCGACCTTTTGAGTAGATCATAATATCATCAATGAATACTATTACGAACTGATCCAAGAAGGGCTGAAGCACCCTATTCGTAAGATCCATGAATACTTAGGCCGCGTTCGTCAGCCCAAATGGCATCACCAGAAACTCATAATGGTCATAGCAAGTTCTCAAAGTTGTCTTCTAGAAATCGGACTCCTAAATCTTCAGGTGGTACCCAGAACGGAGATCAATCTTAGAAAATACCACTGCACCCTGAAGCTGATCAAACAAATCCTCAATCTTGGCAAATGATACTTGTTCTTCACCGTAAATTTGTTCAATTCTCTGTAGTCTATGCATAGCCTCTTACTTCCATCATTTTTTCCTTTACAAACAGCACCGGTGCACCCCATGGTGAGAAACTAGGGCATATGAAGTCTTTTTCAAGCAACTCCTGGATCTTCTCATTCAGTTCTTTCATCTCAATTGGTTCCATTCGATATGATAGTTTGGATGCAGGTGCTGCATTAGGCACTGATCAGCATGGTTTTGTCTCCGAACCTAATGGCTTGTTGTCGATTTTAGGAGTAGCGGAGGGCGGTGGTCGCTGAAACTGTGGATACTGACTTTTTGGTCCCACATTCTGCCTCTTGAACTGACTCTAGTCTCAAGACTGAGATTCCTGCCGCTTCAAATGCCGCTCCTCTTCTAATTCCTTCCAATCTTGTCGGACCTTAAAGCTTTATCAACGGCTGCCCGGAAGTCCCTAGGCTCTGCCAGCGTAACATTATGCTTAATTGTCGGTCTCAGGATGTTAACAAAGTGTCGTAGCTTCTCCTCTGTGTCCCTTCCTATCAATGGAACAAAGTAACAGCATCGTTCAAATTTGCAGACAATGTCCCACAAAGATAATCGTTGTGCTTCATTGTCAGAAACTCCCACTTCAACTCTAAACGCACATCTGTGGTGAAATACTGATCATAGAATACCTTCTTGAATCCTTCCCAGGTGAGAGTAGCTAGGTCGACTGTCAATTGAGCTCCCTCCCACCAAATTGTGGTGTCATACCTCAACATCTAGGTCGGTCACGGTCCGCCATCTGCAAATAGTCAAAGATAACCTCCAGGAATTTGATCCAACTCTCCGACATGATTGGATCAATAGTACCAGAAAACTCCTTAGGGCGCTGACGCCTGAAGCACTCCTGTGGATATTCATGGTTAAGCCCTCGACTGGCTAGCGGTCCACCTACATGACCGAATTGTCCCACAAACTGCTCTAACAGTTGAGCCATCCCGGCTAGAACCCTAGCACTGCTGCCCGAGCTTCATCATCGAATGAGGAACTTCTTCTCCATCGCCCTCTTCCAGACAATATCTATAACCAATAGCCTGATTCCTCCACATGACCAACATAATAGAACATTTAAACTTTAAGTAACCTTTATCTTTTACATAAAAATTTAAACCTCAAGAGTATCAACAACTAAACCTTAATCCTTTAACATGTAAGTTCAAACCTCATTAGACTTGGTGGTGTGGATGAACGAGAACTGTTGGGGACTGCATGTGAGCGCTTATCTTACAGGACCATGCTCTGATACCAAGTTGAAACGCCTGCACTTTTAAAAGGAAAAAAACACGGAAAGTTTTTTTTCAAATGCTAGACGAGTCATCAAATCTCGAATAATAATTTTATCATATAGTCCAAATACTAAATAAACTTAAAAGTCGTTCAAGCAAGCATCGTCGTAAACATTAAATCATGAAACGTCGAAAACTCTAACAATTGCTCATCAAAATGTTTTTCCTAGAAGAATAAAAATTTAATAAACCATAAAAATGTTTTAAATCTACGA
Source organism: Dorcoceras hygrometricum (assembly GCA_001598015.1). Classification (NCBI taxonomy): domain Eukaryota; kingdom Viridiplantae; phylum Streptophyta; class Magnoliopsida; order Lamiales; family Gesneriaceae; genus Dorcoceras; species Dorcoceras hygrometricum. The sequence goes on along the minus strand of KV019598.1, from coordinate 3,879 downwards.
AGGCATGTGTCCATCGAAAAACGCCCTCTCACTCGAACGAGCCCTCGCCAACCAGCACCGCGTACACATCCTCACCTGCATCGAAATCTAGTGAGCCTAGGGGCTCAACAAGTAGACTCCTGAGATAGCAAATAATAAATAATACATGAACATGCATCAAAATATTTTTAACTTAACCCTCATTCTGTTAGAGTAGATGCCCAACTAGCCAACTTGTGGCGTGTGGGTTTATAGACTCTTGTATGAAACAGTCTTTATATATGATATTCGCATTTATTTATATGGCGTTCTTTACTTTCATTATGTGTGTAATTGTTGAGGATCCGGATCCGCCCCCCGGCGAGGCAGCGGAAGAATAATAGAAAAAGGCCGGGAGACGATCAATACGAAAAAGTAGAATTCAAAATTCAACATTCATAGGGCGTTCAAAACGATACCTTGTTGGCACTTGTGCCTGGCTCCAACCGGTATTACAAGAATCCGGCTCTTCTCGGTAGATTGCGGTAGATTATCGCCAATCCGGTCCACGACCAGAACCAAGACTCCTTCGTCAGGCTGCACTAGAAGCGCTGACGAGATCAGCACGAACGGATTCTCCTCGTCGAGTTGGCCGGAAACGAATTTCCGGCAACAACGGGCGGCGGCGGCGGCGCGTTTGAGAGGAGGGAGGCGGCGTGTATAATGCTTTAGGGTTAGGGTTTGCTATATGAGAGTTATGACAATAATAATAATATTTAAGTCTAGTCCAATTCTACATTAAATAGAATTAAGAGATGGACTTGGACCGGCCCAACGGGCCCGGGTCCAACAATGAACATTCAGTTCATCTCCACCACCGAGACTTCATCGTAACTACGATCGTCGATCAGATTGGACCGATCGACTCAGTTTCCAAAACTGAATAATATGATCTGAAAAACCATTTTTCAGAACCCCAGTGCAAAAAGACCGTTTTGCCCCTCAACAGCGGGAAACCCCGGTTTGACCCCTGTTGACTTTTAGGAAGTCGCACTCCCAAAAAATCCTCTTCTCGTGCTCAACACATTGAGCTGAGTATCCGTGCGGGAATCTCGAATCTAGTACTTGTGTGACCCTCAATGGTTCAGGGATACAGCTAGCCGTGGGCCCCACAACCATTGTGGCTCCG
>KV019597.1:58112-78358 GCA_001598015.1 Dorcoceras hygrometricum | reverse complement strand
CTAACCTTGCTTCATCTTGGTCGATCCTAAGTATCCTATCCCTGTGGGTTTCTGCGGTGCTCGGGATTTCTTCTCCCCTAAGACTAGCCTCGGGAGGCGAGGAGAGGTCTATCGATTCCGCTAAACTATCAACCAAGTTATAATCAGGGGAAGACATTTCTACAAGAAGATAGCAAATTGTGAAAAACTTACGATAGGTCGGGAGGCGGTAGAACTAGCTCGGAAGCAGGTAGGAATTTTGGCAGAGTTTCAGCACTAGTGAAAAACAAAGGTACAAATGAACGAGAAAAGTTGCTTATTTATAAGGAAAATCGGTGCCTCGGGAATTCCAAGCGACTCCTCGAGATACGGGCTCAAAATCAACCGTTCGATTGAAATTAATCAAGGGTCAGAAATCATTTCACCCGGATCGTGGTTTTCTTCAAAGAAACACAAACAGTAACTTGCGAAGACCGAGTCACTATACTATCGTTTCAAAAAAATAATAATAATAATAATAATAATAATAACTTATCAACAACTTGGATATAAGACAATAGGGACTTCTATCTAAGTCGTGGTTTTCTTCAAAGAAACACAAACAGTAACTTGCGAAGACCGAGCCTCATCACTATCGTTTCAAAAAAATAATAATAATAATAATAATAATAATAACTTATCAACAACTTGGATATAAGACAATAGGGACTGTTGTTCTATCTAAGCCTTCACTCGACGCCCGACCTCAACCTAACATAGTCCTAAACTCTTATTTCTCGTTTAGGACTCCTTGAGGGGGGTTACTATTTGATACCACTAAAATTTAGCTTAATATCCAAGCTCGGGAGGCTGGCCTACTTTAAGCTCGGGTGAGCATCTCGTTAGCTAGCAACGTTACCTCGGGCTCGCGTGGCCTATTCATTCTCGCAACCCGACCTGGACTGTGATGGACAATAGTTCGACCCTACACTAGCAACTTGATAGACCACTTGGCCCTCTTGTCCGACCAAAGTACTGACAAACATTAAGAAAAACTATCCCTACTTACAGGCGGTAGATGAGGAAACATACCAGACCCACACAAGTTCATAATTACTTGAACAGGTACGTTTAACCATATTCACTTACCTATAAATACCTAAGTATTTTCTCATCTTGAGGGACATTCAAGAGACTTATTACACTCTTTATATCACTTCGATTACCCGAGATGACTTAGGCATCGGAGGGCCTTCGTCGGGACAACCCCGACGCCCTTTGACCTATTTCTTTGTTGACAGGATATCGCAGGTGGAGCACTCCCCGACCTATTTAACCAAAAAGTGTACAACCCGAGCTGAAAAGATAACATCATTGAGATTCCCGACCTGATAAGTCCTGTGTGGCAATTGTTTATTGGCTGAGCAAAATTCGGTTACGTCAAATATATATATGTAAAAAAAAAAGGAGATTATTGAGAATCCAAAAATATATATTCACCTAATTATTTTCCAGAACTCATTTCACCACGTTGCTGATCAAATTGAACAAAATATCTAAGATTGTGTGGTCAAGAAAAGCTTTCCCCCAAAATAACAAGTACAGTACCAGTTCCACTATTGACAATATTTTCAATGGATAGAGGCACTTGCACCAGATACTAAAAACTTTTGGGACACAAAATTTTTTAATAAATGTGTGTGGTTTCCATTTGTTTCTTTATTTAACCACTAAGCAACTTGGATTCTGGTTTCTCTGCATGTCATAAATATATATATATATATATGTTCGAATATGTTTTCCACTTTTAGCCTTTGTAACCTAATTATAACTCCGGCAGATGGAAGTATAATCTCCCAAAAAGTTCTCATAGTTTAGAAAAACCAAGAAAGACATGTCATATTAATTCGTGATGGAAACGGATTTACAATGTTCGGTGGACAACAATGCATTCCTCACAGACACATTGCCACTTGTCTGAGCTAGTGATTAATGACAGGAAACTTACAAGCTGTCACCGCCAATACATCAAGAATGTTCGGGCAACCTCTTTCTTTTTCGAAGCCGCAGATGGTTTTATGAACGAATGTCCGCCTCATGTTTTTAGTAGAGTGGAAACTGCCAGTTCGATCAGCAAGTTGCGTTGTGTGCGAAACTTTGATCGTAGTTAGTTTAATTATGAAATTTAGTTATATAACTTTCTCCAAGTTTTCCATCGTTTTGTTCAGAAGAATTTGTTAAGATTAAACGTTTACCATTATGTCAAACGTTATACATGTTTGTTAATGTGTAATTTTATTTCCTTATAATATGAAAGCGGAGAGTGCACCTATTATATGCATTAAGATTTGACTGTTAAGCCATGAGTTAGGGAAGCGTGTTCAACTGCTTGTGCTGTCTCAATTTCCTTAGAGATCACTCTTAATTACCCCTTATCCTAACGTCGGTCATATCCCCAACAGAGATAGTATTACCCGTTAAGATTTGACATCACACTTTCACAGTTCACATGGTCAATCGGATCAAGCAACTCATCATCAACAACTTGACGTACGAGAACTTTCCAGGAGATCACAGTATTGCTCACTCATGCACGCTTAACTCAACAGAATTCTCTCTCAATATATATAATGTCATGATCCAGAAATTTTTTCAGTTTTGATCTCACGAGCAATCCACAGTCACCGACACTAGGTGTACACTAAATAAACCATCAAACTTAACGTGATTAATATACATACCAGATCACCCAGGTATACTGCATTAGGTCAATCTCGTGCAAAAAGGCTTACCCATTAATTATTTATGAGAAATTGAATGTAATCCAATTGATCATAAGTATATGACTTATTCCATCGACTTGGATATTCTCTCAGTGGCTGATGCTATTGGCATTATTAATTCATTGAGTTATTATTTGTAAAAATCCTTTTTAATGTGGTAATTAATCTTAAAATTTAAGAGTAATGCAATGTTGGAGTAATTCACACTCACATACACAAGCTAGTGTCACGAGTCGAATCCTAGTTCTAACTATAACCAGTCAATAGTAGTATAGTACAGTATTCTTTCAAATCATATCATATTATTATATGTTGAACATGATTAGAACTTCTTAAAACCCCGTGTTGGGTATTTTTCTTTTTCAACTTTCCATTACAAACTTTTATGAAAAATTTAGCTGAAATAAATTTATTAGAGGGAAGAGTCTTGCAGAACTGAACACACACACACACACACACACACACATAAACACACACACACACAGAGATATATATATAGATAAATATATGTATATGTACATATATATACTACGATGCAAGTTATATTGTTAGTCATAACTTATATGTTCCTACACTAGCAATCAGTAATTTGTTTTCTCTGTGCCCTGTGGTGTTGTCTTGACTCTTCTACAAGCAATTTATATATTGGGATTTTTTTTCATCTTTCTTATTGTCGCATACAAGAATTTAATGGGTTTTGGATATAAATATTTCGTGATTTTGACTTATCATTATTCACTTGTAAAAAGACTAAGCTCAAGGTGTAGGTAATTAAATTAATTAAAGCATGATTCAATAAAATCATTATTTAAGTAATAATAATCTTGAACTTTGCACATATATGTATGTATCGGCGTTGAACCGCAGGCCAAGAATCAATATCTAAGGCATGCACGCGTTCACAATGGCGTGGCATCTGAAAAGAAAAAAGACATATATAACCATTCCGATAATTAAATTTATACAACATGAGTAGTTTCGCACTTATGAGACATAGCTAATATTCGTAGATACAAATATGTTCCTACATACGTACAGGAACATATATTCGATCGAGAAGACAAATTCTTCAGTGAGATGAATTAAAAGGTCAAACCTAAGAAAAAAGTTGAGAGATCAAGAAATATTTGTTCAAATATTTAGAAAATTAGATTTTACTTTTTGGAAAGCAGAGAAACTTATTCAAATTATTTTTTATTTATTTCTTAAAATTGTTTTACCCATTCATTCTTACGTTAATCTCAGTACAATTCTAGTGTATATTCAAGTTTTATGACTCCCGAAAAATGGTGATTGTATTAAAAAAACTTTAACATGACAACACAATTTAAAACAATCATATAATATTTCTTTAACAAAACAGAAACGAAGTAAGCTATTGACATCTAGCTAGAATAAATTATATCCTTTTAAAAAACATAACCAGGCACACTGAACATTCTCATTCAATTATTTATTCAACATTCTGAAAAGTATATAAATTTATCCGCCAATGAGGTAGAGATTCAAATTAGTTGTAGTGAAGATAAAGAAAATTTAATTACGTCGAGTAGCAATAATATCCGCCCTTGCTTCTGGTCTAATAGTTTGTCTATGTAGGCAAAAATCAAGTGGAAATTTTTCAAGATATAACACCTAAATTACCAAACGATTTAATAGTTTTAAGTTACAAAATTACTAAAAAAAAATTGAATCTATAATAGAACTAGAAATATTTATTATATCCCAAAATATCATACAAATGAATGTAAATTAATTATGGTCAATCTGTGAGGAGCAAAATATCTGCATTCAAAGTTGAACCCCACCAACTTTTCAAGCATGTATAAATAATGGTTGTTAGAATGTTCCAAATGCATCGAGCCCTCACCACTACCTCTCAGTCTTTCATAATTCCTATTAGTTTGCATGGCTTCTCCCCCAGGTTCTCAATGCATGGAGACGACGAATTCACCAAATGAAAACACAAAACACAATACAAATATTGCATGCATTTGTAAATGTGCCAAGTCCATGCCCAAAAAACTGAAGTCTAAAGTGGTGAAGACCGCAATATTTGCCAAAAAAATCGGAGAAGATGATCCCAGAAGAATCATACACTCGGTTAAAGTCGGGATAGCCCTCACACTAGTGTCGTCCTTGTACTACTTGAGGCCACTTTACGACGGGTTCGGCCAGGCCGGAATGTGGGCTATCTTGACTGTGGTTCTTGTGTTTGAATTCACAGTTGGTGAGTTCAAAAATATCTTAGTATCAATACTGATATTTTATGGTATGACATCCAAATTTAAATTGTGCGTGCCTACGTGGTTCGCACTTGTGCTTTAGATATTTTTTAATCCTACGTAAACTTTTGATATTTTGGAATAATACTATTGCGTATGATAAGATATTGGCGTGATCAAGAGGCGAAAAAGAAAGAAAAGCTCCACGTTCCTATTGTCTTGATAAAATATCTGAAGTCATTCTTTTGCCATGATATATATATATATATATTATGTGTGTGTGTGTGTGTGTGTGTGTGTGTGACCAAGTTGGAAAACCATGCATGGGAACGCTCGGATGTTTGAAGTATAGAAATCTTTCATTTTATGTATTTATGAACTAAACATACAATTCAATTGTTAATGTATCATTATCAAACATTCATAAATATAAAGGTGGGACTCTATCAAAAAGCTTGAATAGAGGCTGTGCAACATTGTTAGCTGGTGCATTAGGGATTGGAGCCGAGTACTTAGCCAATCTCTGTGGTGACAAAGGAGAGCCTATTGTTCTTGGACTCATGGTGTTCATATTAGGTACGTAAATTAATTAACAAGCTAGATTAATTTCAGCAGATTATTATTAACTCATCGAAATTATATTGTAAGTTTCAATAACACGATTTTGATCGACGCAAAATTACATACTGATGCAGCTACGGCGGCTACGTTCACCCGATTTTTCCCAGACGTGAAGAGGAGATACGATTATGGAGTGCTTATATTTATCATCACTTTCACCTTAGTAGCTGTTTCGGGTTTTCGGGTCAGTGAGATCTTGGAATTGGCCCATCAGAGGCTTTCCACCATTCTCATCGGCGGGGCGACATGCATTCTAATATCCATATTCGTTTACCCGGTTTGGGCGGGTCAAGATTTGCATAATCTGATTGCTGCAAACATAGGAAAGCTTGCTGTCTGTTTAGAAGGTATATGTACATGTTATCATGCAAATACATTACATTTGGAAAAAAAAATAGTCCACCTTTTGTTAGTATGTATATATATAATCGATTCAAATTAATCATTTTCAATGCTAGATAGTTTAATCTTTCAATTGACTTGTATGTAAATTTTTTATTATATCTATGTTAATTCGTGAAGTATCACGTTGACTGATTTTATCTTCGGTATCTTCTTCACAAAAATCTAAACAATGGACAAGTACTACTTTAACAGGCGACTAATAATTAACTAGCCGACACTTAAAGTTGATTAATTACAAGAAAGATATGTTTTTTGGACAGGTTTTGGGGGAGAATTTATGAGTTTTCGAGAGGATGAAGATGAAGAGTGGATCACCAGATCAGACGAAGACAAGTCATTACAGGCCTACAAAAGTGTTCTCAATTCAAAGACAACTGAGGAAACGTTGGTGAGAAAATCCAATCATCCTATATATATCCCACCAATATATCTATATATAATATAATTAAAAATATCCTCAAATATTTTTAAATTTTTCTAACACCTCGTGGCTCATTGTGGTGGAAGTCGTCAGGATTGGATCGGAGTTACGTACACTTGGGGCTGGTGCCGGAGTTCTTGCGAATAATTAAGCAGAGAATTTTCCATGGCCCCCGAACGTGACTCGATCGATCTGTATTGAACATTAATTGATGTTGAGGTTTTATTACAAGATTATGTTAGCGATTAGCAGATGATCCATAAATAATGATTAGTAGTACCATATATTGTTCAGGCAAATTTGGCTTGGTGGGAACCTTGTCACGGTCAGTTCAGGTTCCGCCATCCATGGGGGCTGTACTTGAAGACTGGGGCCTTGGCTACAGAATGTGCCCATCACTTCAAAATTATTCAAAAATACATTTACTCGAAACCTCAGGTAACACGATTCCAACGACCATGGTTGAAATTATGTGTGTCTGTGTGTGTATATACATACATATATATATGAGTTATGTTATTTGGTGGGTAACTTTAGATTCTTGTGACATGTTCGAGCTATATCTCACGACTTCGTACACTATATCAAAATTATATACATGTAATCACTAGTGGAGGATGGATGATTTTTATAATCCCACCCTATATTCATGAATATTGCAGGTAAAATCAGAATTCATCAAGAAAATCCAAGAACCATGCAGAATAATCAGCACAGAATCCAGCCAGGCCCTCAAACAGCTTTCCTCTGCGATAAGAAACATGACATACCCATTACCAGAGACGGAAGACCACATAAAAACTTCCAGGACGGCCGCAGAGGACCTGAAAATCATACTGGAAAAACCCTATCCACCCCAGCAAGATCATTTCCAGGAAATAGTTCAGCTACTTTGCGTTGCATCAGTACTCGTCGACGTCGTTAAATCAGTCGAAAATATTTCGGTTTCAGTAAATGAACTCTCACAGAAAGCTGGTTTCAGACAACAGAAACCAAAAGCTGACAAACAGCAACAGCAGCTTCTTCACCGAGGAATCGTGCAGCCCGTTAATGATTCCGACGGATCCGATGATTCTTTCGTGGTAATTGATGTTTGCAAACTTGCTGGAGGGCAGGAAACCCTTGCTCAGGCATTGGAGAGGGAGAAATTGGAGATGAGGTCATGAGTTTATGCATGAGCTAATGAAGAGTTTGAATTGAATTATTAGCTTATTTGAGACTTTGTATATTAATTTAGCCATCCTCATTTTATTTGGATAGGTCATGTATTCATGTTCATTTGTGCTATTAAATTTCTTCTGTTTGTTCCCATATCTATCGATTTATTAGAGCTCCTTAAATTATTAATTAAATTTTAGCGCATTATATATATTGACAACAACGACAACTATAATAATAATAATAATAATAATAATAATAATAATAATAGAGGGCATGAGCTTAATAATAATAATAATAATAATAATAATAATAATAATAATAATAATAATAATAATAATAATAATAATAATAATAATAATAATAATAATAATAATAATAATAATAATAATAATAATAATAATAATAATAATAATAATAATAATAATAATAATAATAATAATAATAATAATAATAATAAATATTATTATTATTATTATTAATAAAATGATGATATATGGTTTTGAAAATAATAAAATACTAATAATAAAATAAAGTTATTCAGAATTTGAAAATAAATCGACATCCGACGTGGACAATTGAGTGATATTTTTGTAATGATATTATTTATCATGTAACATTCTATTGTTAATTATTCATCAAATTAAGCACATGTAATGAAAATTACAATATCATACTTCATTTTGTTATTTTATTTTATTAATTAATTAATAAATTGTAATATATAAAATCATACCAAATTTAATCAATCAACAAAGTTTATTTTATTGAATATTGTTACATATTACTCAGTGTTTTACTAATCACGACATATGAATCATATACAATCACATTCATCAAACCACATGGACCATATAGAAGGATATTGAGTTCTTTACCACATCGATTCTCTAGCAAGCACGCCGGAAAAAATCTTGAAAATCTCTGACTTTTATACGTCTCTTAAATAGAATTGATGTACGATTATTGAACTTACAAGTATTGTTACCTCATATGACAGATTATCATTTAGTGTTCAATGTTAAGATAACTGATGGCCCCTGGCTAAAATCATAGTCTTCGGGATACATACTATATAATTTTCTCAATATACAGTATCACGTATGATTTAATCGACCAAAATAACTGATTGTCCTGAAATCATATTCAAATTTCTCGGAAATATAAAAAAATTTAAGGGAGCAGAGAGAAATTAAGCTTATATTTACATTTGACTTGACTGTCACAGCAGCTTAGACTTTCAAACTACAGAAGTAAAAACAAAGGAAAAAGAACTAAACAAAACTGAAATACATCAACTCCAAGCATATGTAATACCCCTAAAAACATCACATATACGACCTAGTTAAGTGCCTATCTACCAACCATAAATGGGATTCTCTACCTGCGGTGGCAAAAGATGAAGATCTTCACAGTGCTGCCTGCTGTAGTCCCTAGTTCCAGGGATGGCACCCGTACACAATCTAAGAAACTCGTTTCCAGTGAGACAATAATGGGCAAAAGCCAATGATCCGTCCATCATTTCAGATATGTTGGGCAATGAGGTTGATTTTTTAATACTAGTATTGTGATTTCCTTGGGTATATGTGTTGTGTGTATTCTTCAAGACCCTGTCAAGCTCTGAATATTCCATGAATCTTTGAGTGGCGGCTTCCCATGAAAGGTTGTAGATTTGCTCGGTGGTCAGAGGCTGGGGTTCGTTGGCCATGGCTTCTTTCACTTTCGCAACAAAGTCTTCAGGGGTTTTGTACGTCAAACAGTTGGGGAAAGACCTGAAGAACTCGTTTGACGGGTGGTCAGCACAAACAACAAATTTACCCATGGCGAGGGCCTCGGCTGTGGCAGTGCAGAGTACGTCGCTGATACTGGGGTTGATGAAGATCTTGTAACTGCAGGCAGGAAAAAATACTTGTAACATGGAAATACATATGTTAACATATAAAACATTCACAGGAGTTATTACAAGCCAAGGAGAGAAAAAATTAATATTCACAGATTAATGTTGCTCAAGAAACTGAAAGTTTAAAGAGACAAGTTAACAATAATTCAAAATGTATCACTCTGCATTGTAGATTATTACTTAATCAGCAAATAAGGACCCATGCCACCAAATTAGTTAAGCCTAAACAATTTTTAAGCTATGCTTCATGATTCGAACAACCCAGGTACTGAGTATTGCATGGCAAAGTTACCCGTCATGTATTAGAAGTTTGTCAGGCCCAGTGATGGGTTATAATAGCTAACAAAACCCATGAATTAAATCACAAATTCAAAGCTTTTGAAGGAAGGTATAAAATTCTTTGTGAAAACAGAGAGAATTACTTCACGTTACAAGAGAGGACACAAATCAGTTCATATCGTCAAAACTCGAATATGATTTTGAACCACCAGAAATTCAAGTGAAATTCTATCTGTGCTGCGCATACACCTAAAGAAAAGATTATTCAAGGAGGCTTACCCATTAAGGGAATCATCTGCATGGTCAATGCCTTTCATAAAGTTGACATTTAAATTAAGCTTTTTGGCAGTGTTCTGAACTTCGTGAGCATCCTCTCCATTGCCATATACATCCAAGTTGAAGCCATCAAGATCCGTTCTGTGCATTGCTAGCAAATCGATAAGTTCCTTGTACCCTTTTGCCCAAACCATTTTGCCTAAGAAATATGCTCCCTTTGAAAAGGTCTGCTGCCCAGACTCCTTTTCAGCGGCTACCTTCTCCCCAATCTTTAAGAACTTTGGATTTACACCATGAACATTGCAAATTACAGACTTAGGCAAATCCTGGGTGGCAGAAGAGAGGCGGAGAACCTACAGAGAGCAATGAATTCCATAATTATTAACAGAACAAACTTCAAATTAGTCCATAAACCAGAAATAGAACTCAATTTTAGGTCCAATTAATTTGTTGAAAAAAATATATGCGACCAAATTAGACAGGTGTAGAAAAGGATTAGCAGAACACTCAGATAAGATAAAACTAATGTAGCAATGCCAGTACCTTGTGACAGTAAGCTCTCACAACCCAGTTGTTTATGTGTTTGACAAAAAAAGCTTGGAGCGCACCATTCTTCTCCCTTTTGATGTATTCCAAATAATTTGTATGAACAATACCAACCACATGGTTGAATTTATCTGTCCACCGTTTTCCATGATGATACCAGTTCAAATGTTCCGGTTCTTCAAGGATTGCAATGTCAGCATCTTTTGACGATATAAACTGAGATGTATCTCCAGCTGGTATAATACTCCGCCTTGATTTCGAGAACTAAGGACATCAAGAAATACGGTAAATGACGAATCAAAGAGCTGATGCTATATGAAAAGAGCAACTTCTTTCAAAAACTACCTTTCCAGGGTAAAATGATATCTTGAAGTTAGCCTTAAAACCAACCCTTTCCTCAAGCCAACGATATATGTAACTTTCCTGCTCCTCAGGGGAGCTAAAAGTGAGCCTATTGGGATAAACAAGCTCTTGATCTGATCTAGAAAGCCATGGAACCAAGAGTGTAACATTCTGCTCCTCTGATTTTGCTAAATATGCAGCTCGGAAGAGGGGATTTACAGCTGTTCCTGTCATCCAAGGAAGACTGGCAGTGGTAACAATCGCCACGTGCCTCTTCTTATCAGAAACATCATTTTTTCCTACATCACTCCAAAAGCCACCTTCATAGCAATGCCCTGTACTTTGAAGAACACTGGCTATCCTTAGATCTAACTCATCATTGATGTTCTCGCTTTCAACAATAGACGACTCTCCAGAAGGTATTGAACGAAAAACAAGTTGACTTTTGCGTTTGCTGCATAGGCTTTCCACTATCTTGTCTGATACACCTGCCACCAAAATAAAAATGCCATTAATACAACAGCACGAAGCATCGTATAGAGAGTCCGAAATTGAGAAATGAGAAATGAGGTAAGATAAAGTTTGCCACAAATGCATTATTGATGCACGGAAAGGTGTTTCAAATAAACAATATAATTAAACTAAATTGAGAGAATATTATGAAATTGAAATATTATAATAGCTGAATTTTTGTTTGAATGCAAGTAACAGAATTATACAGAGCACTGATCCTACTCCTTATCTAATACTCTAATAGAATCATAATATCAAAAAATAAAAATACAAAATACAAAATAAAAACACAATCCTGTTGCAATTAAAATACAAAGAGCTCTAACTAAGGTAAAAATACTAGGAGTACTGGTCTAAATAGAATGCTGATAAAATATTAAAATTGTCCCGCATCGATCATTGAAGCAAAGACTCCACTAGGAAAACCAAGAGAAAACACAACACAATTACCATCATCAATTGATTGAATAAGAAGAGAGATTTTAGTGGTTCCCAAAACAGCTTTTAAACAACTGAACTTTTCTACAGGATGTCAGTCCATGAACATAAAGAAACTGGGCAAAAACATATACGATATTGGATGAGAGTCATTAAAAATGCAAAAAGATAATTAAGTGAACTATACAACTGGTTAACAAGATTCTGATGCTTAAACATTACAGTGCCTGTTACCACAATTCAGGAGCAAAAGGAAAGAAGGGATATAGGCACAATTAACCGAATTGTCCTCATCTGTAAACCATGCAAGGACATATTATCTCAAGGGATAATGAGAATGCGACTACAGATACATCAATAGTTAAAGATAAGCTTGCTCCTAAACTTTACAAATGTAGCATGTGAATTATGAGAAAGTCCGTGGCTGGTTCTTATTATAATCAGCTTAAAAAATGTCCATCACCTCCTGCAGTCATCCTAAAGTCGATTTTAATTGACCAGAAATTGCAAGTTGTAAGGTGCAAAGTCTTAGATGCCAACTATATCGAATGACAGATAAAACTAAAACTAACCCAGAAGAAATCAACAAAAAAAATTTATTATAACAACAAACTCAAAATAAAAGTAAATTTTCAAGTAAAATTGATCAGTTAGAAATCAAAACTAAATGTTTGGGATTTTAATTATCAAATTTTCAAGCTAAAAGTAAGACAGAGCAAAACTTCTCATAAAAAGCTATATACCTTTATTGATACCGAGTTGATCCAGTAAGGGACTAGACTGCCTAACTAAACAAGCTAGCAGCTCTGGCAGGTCCAGGGGTGGAACATCCTGAATAAGGTAGATGAGAAAGAAGAGAAACCATTTAATGAGGTGGCACGATTTCGATATGTGAGAGCATATAACGGATGAATTTGCTATTACAGCATTCAATGACGCTTCAGAGGAGAGGACTCAAATTAGCACTTGATTATAATTTAGTTCAAGATATTTCAGATTTTATTCATCTAACCTTGTTGACATCATATTTATTCTCAGTTAAAAACACAGGCGGTAGTAATTCTACAAAATTTAGAATGCAATAGCTCTCAAGGAAATTCACGCGAACATTTAATTTTTCAAGAATTACCAACCTTTGACTCATTTGGATCCTTGCAAATTGCTTTCTGCGAATATAAAAAGAAAAACTGGTAAAAGATATCCAGTCCCAAAATCAAGATATTTCAGATTTTATTCATCTAACCTTGTTGACATCATATTTATTCTCAGTTAAAAACACAGGCGGTAGTAATTCTACAAAATTTAGAATGCAATAGCTCTCAAGGAAATTCACGCGAACATTTAATTTTTCAAGAATTACCAACCTTTGACTCATTTGGATCCTTGCAAATTGCTTTCTGCGAATATAAAAAGAAAAACTGGTAAAAGATATCCAGTCCCAAAATAGCTAATGGAATGAAAACAAATAAAGCAGGTCAAATCAATTTAAACAAGAATGCATTCAAAAATGGTGCACTAGAAGATGATATAAAACACAGTAACTTGTTAGAAAGAAGCGACGATAAGATTGTGGCTGAAAACATGGAAAATACATGTCTAGCTATCATACAAAGTAAAAACGAAAAAAAAACTGAGTAAAAGCATTCTAACAGAGTCATACATAGTAGGAAGTAAAGCAAAAGATTATTTTTAAGAATCAAGGCTCTTACATTTTTCATACTTTAAAGCGAAACTAAATACAGGTAGGACCGAAGACGCCAGATTTTTCTCAGTAGACGAATTTATCATAGCAGATGAGCCATTGATCTTCCAATACATAGTTTTGGATTTCACATCATATACTGCAGGATATCGTAGAAAAAATGGGCTTCGAAATCCTCAGGTCTGTGGAGAAACAATTTACTAATCCAATAACAATTTCAGCCTTCTACTTATATTCATTTTTGTAAGATTATAGATTAAACACCAAGAGCACTGCTTCATAATCAAAATCTCCCAACGCTCTATATTACCTGACACTTATTAGTATCCATCCAATCACTCTATCAAACTAGCAATAAAATGTACACTTTCACAGAAATACATACAAAAAAGAGAGAAAACTCTTACCAAACTTGACTTAAATTTCTCCACAAAGTCGATGTTCTTAATTCCCTCTATAATCTCACTCGAACTTTTTTGCTCCAATTCTCTAAGCCTCGACTTCAAGGTCTTCATGGGCTCCCATGACTCCTCATGTCGTCCCTCATCTCTCTCCCCGTCCTTAAACCTGACCCTACTCCACTTTCCGGATCTATTTCTCTCATCCTCTTCATCTACCTCCGAAACAATCGCTTCCCTAATTGCAGACAAATCAAGCTTAATCTGCGGCCGCGGATAAAACTTGAAATCCGGCGACGAATAGGCCCGCCTGATTTCCGAAATCTTCGGCTGAAGCTTCTTCACAAAGTCCATTTCCGCATACGGAGCGGGGCTCATGGTAGCAGACGCGGTAATCGTGGGAACACTGAACGGAGATTTCGAAGCCGAGTTAAGGAAATTCTCGAATTCTCTGTCGGCCAGATCTTTGAATGAATTGGCTCGGTTCTTGATCAGCTGCAGGTCGGCGTCAGCAGAAGAGCGGACCTCGCGCCAACCCTTGGATATAAAGGAGAAAGCTTTCTCCGCCGTGACAACCGAGCCGGACGACGGCCCAGCCGACGAGGCTGAGCGCGGCTCCACCGGCTTGAAATTCATTATAGTTGTTGGATCCTTCAGAGCTGGTGAAGTTTCCGACCAAGGGTGGTGAATTGGTGAGGGTGCTCTGTTCTAGGATTTCAACGGCTAAGATTTTGTTTTGGTTTCCCTTTGTTGCAATGGAAATAAACAATGAAAATATAATATAATATATAACATAAAAACGAAATTTTGGAAAGGATTGGAGCTGGATTTTGTTGGTTAATTTCGAGGAAAGAGGGACGGACAAGTGTGTTGCCACGTAAGATAAATCCTCGGCGATTGGATCGCGAAGTGGTGACGTGGACTGCAACGTCACAGCTATTTTTCTTTTTTGTAAGACAATGTCTCATTTCAGTTTCAATTTACTTTTCCTTTTTTATCTGCGTGAGGTTCAGAAATTCAAGACAATTTATCATTTCAAAATTAAAAATTAAATTTAATAAAAATTGATAAGAAGCTACACTAACATTCTTGGAATATATAGTCAAATTTAAAAATAAGACACATATGTATATGAATATATTTTCCTTATTTTAGTTAACTTAAATCAGAGTTCACAGCCCATTCTAAATTAATCTACATAATGTAGTTGATATTAATTTGTTATATATGCAGATTGTAACCTCTAGTTTCATTTCATTTATTTGAATCGAATTAATATTCATGTTTATGATATCTTTCTTTGCTTAAATAAATATAAATAGATACGTAAGTGAATAAAATTTGGTTCTTCTAGACTTGGCAAATTTTAATTTTTCTAATTTAAATTAATGGGTTTTGTGAAAGCAAAATAAAACGTCAAATAGAATATTTATGGAACGTTGCAGAATATTCGAGAGGGAAGCAAGGAATCTGCGTTTCTGGTGGTCAAAACTACCTGCCAAATGCCAAAAAGCGTGCTGCCGTTGCTTGTGTCAGTGATCAACACGTTTTAAATCCAAAAACGTGATCTCCAAATATTAAACTTTTTGGTCCCAAAGTCCGAGGGCCGTTACACCTTTTTGGATTCGGTAACATATTATTCATTTCTATAGAAAAATATCATAGTCGGTACTATGATAAATTATAAATAATTTTCGCATATGGATGTTTCTAGTTGATGATAGATATCATCAAATACTTTCGAAAATAATGTTTACAATTACTAAACTTAAACAATTGTGAGTTTCTTAGTTTAAAGTAATCATTTTTAAGTGTTTTTCATACAAAAAAATTGGATTAGTTTGTACTTGAATCAAGTATAATTCAAAAGCTGCTAATAGATGATCTTGCTGTTGGATGGTTGTATTGAGGAAAAAACTAATACAATAACCAAACTAAATTACTTATTTCTCAAATAAAATAACTCCGGATTTTTACACTTTTCATTTTTATTTTTCTGAATTTAAACACTACTCACTTCTGAATTTTCTCAACATATTCATAACTACGCATTGAATCACTTCTTAAAAAGTAGAATTTCTTGTACACAGTCTCTTAATCATGGAAGCATGTCAAGCTTGATGTAACCAGAAATTTCCATTTAGGGTTCGGTCCGACGGATTTTATCCTCTTCTTCTCTATTCAGCTCGGAAACCTCTGCTCGGGCGTGGGAGGTTTTTGTCGGTGTGACCCTTTGATGTTAGGTCTTATCTTTACTCAACTGCAAAGAGAGAAAGCAGTCCCGACTGCAAATAAGACATGAAAGAATTAATATGCAACATATCTAGGGGTATTATAGGTGTGAGTAGAGAGGTTTGTCACCATGTTGGTAGAAACTCTATAAGGTTAATTGACTTAAAACTCTAATTTCTCAACATATTTGATTTGTATCTCATCTCGATATCCCATGAATTTTCTCCTTATTTTCATGTGTTGCTCATATTTATCTTCTCTTTAAATTCTTGGTTTACCAAATTGATTGGAGTGTGTGTAAGTGTATGGGAAGTAACCCGAGCTACTAAGTACATAGTATGGAGAATTGATCATATGAGCGTCAGATTGTAAGTGTATGAGAAGTAACCCGAGCTACTAAGTCACGTAGTATGAAGAATTGATTCATATGAGCGTCAGATTGTAAGTGTATGGGAAGTAACCCGAGCTATTAAGTCACATAATATGGAGAATTAATCTATTGTAAGTATATGGGAAGTAACCCGATCTACTAAGTCACATAGTATGGAGAATTGATCTATATGAGCGTCATATTGAGTGCCGAGTAAATATTGAGGCATCCGAACTATGTTTATGGGCGAGCTCTTGTAGAATCCAAACTTATTTGCTAACGCTCATATAGAATCCAAACTCATTTGCTAAGGTGGCTAAGGTGCTAGTGTATATATGGGGGCTCGGATAACCAAACCAAAGTTTAGGGAATCAAAACTTATCATATATTCGGTTCTTTGTCATGGATTCAATATGGAACTATAATTTTCTTTAAGTAGTGTTTATCATATATTCAGTTTAAGTACTAGCTACGTGAAAGACTGTATATATGCCGAAAACTATGTAATCATTGCTTAAACGACACGAAACTAATCTTGCGGAAGGGGATAAGGGAGCTCATTACGAATTTGTTTAACTAAATTTGTTGTAATATATGTTACAAATGTCTTTAGATATTATGAACATTTCGAGATCTTATATGTTTAGATTTTATATAATAGTATATCGATAAATGTGTTCTATGCTTGTACAGTTTTTTGTTTTATTAAGGAAAAGAAATTTTAAAATTTTGAATAAAACTGTATAATTGTTGGATTTGTATTATCAAACCAATAAATTTTAAATTGGAATATATTGAGAAGATTCAGCACACCATCGTAAGAAAAATATGCAATCAAGAGGAAAAAATATAGGGTCCTTTAAAATTTTTAAAATTTCTAAGGAAGAATTCTAGGGACAAGTAAAGGAAATGTGGGTTTTTCGGAAGTAAACAAATTGGACAGTGACATTTAAAATTCCATTTATTGCATTGAAATTAGTCGTAGTTACTCTCGATTAATAATGATGGTGAACTTTTTTTCTGCTTTGGGTATGGTATGTTGCTTACACTAAAAAAACATATCTACGAGAATACACTCCCTAATCAGTTGCCGATAGCAATTTCTTTGGAATATCAAAACTCCTCGAGAATTTTATAAATCTCAATGAAATATTCAATTGTTTTTTACACAAATTATTTAAGAGTTATTATTATAGTAAAAGAATTTCAAATTATTCGAAGTTTAGATGTTTCTTTGGCCGAAAATGTAATATGTTGCGAAGAAATCAAATCCCAAATTTAGAAAGAAACATAAATGAGGCTGGTGCTTTCAGGACCTTTTAATATATATTGCAGATAGAAATTAGTCATGGTCTACTTCTTCTTAGAACATGGACTATTTTCTAGCAAGCAACTTTGCTTGAAGCCCAAATAATATTTGGGCCTTACAAATGATGCTGGACTCATTCCGCAGCCCATTGATCATTTTCAGAAGTAGTATAACATATGGGTTTCATTGAATGTATACAGGTTAAAGAGCATATTGTGTTGGCGTCTATTTAATTTCAATACGGCTGTTTAACTCTTTACTTAATACCCCGTCACATTGCGTACTTGTACACTCTGTTTATTTAAAGAAAAAAAATGGTAAAAATAGAGAGAAAATAAAAAGAATTGTAATTGGATTAAAGACCAATCCAGACATATCAAATTTTTTTTTGCCTCATATGTTCACACTTAATATATAGTTCTAGAAATATATAATTTGGGAATGAAATATATTTACTGAATATGTATTTTAAAAGGCCTGTTGAGTAATATTTATGTTGCAACGTAATTGAATAGAAAAAAGACCTATTAGTTTCCCTTGATTACACGATTTAGTGAAGAAACCCTATTAAATTTATATGTCAATTTTTTTATTTCTCTCAATTAATTAACATGATAGTCGATAACCAATCAAAAACAGGCTGTTTTATTTACGAATTATTTTTTTATTCAGATAGGTGCGTACACGGGTCGAATCGAGCCAAATATTAGCAAGAAATTTAAGTGTTCAAACTAAATAATGGCGATATATTCACATTTTAAGTTTCTTTTACTTGAATACGCTCAAAATGAAGTTCTAGTTCGCTCAAAATGTTTTAAACTCTTAGGATGCGTTTGGTACCCCTGATTAACCCGTGATTGACAATTTATCCGCCGTTTGGTTCGTTTGTTGCCAAGTTTCTTTGAATCCGTGGATGCAGGATTGGGCAGTTTTCTTCCTGTTACAGCGTGATTGTGTAGCCTTTCAATTTAGGTGGATTTAGTTGTCCGATAACGTTGATTACAAAGAAAGCACGAAACATTACCAATTTACCCCGACATCACCCTTTTTCTCTGCCAGATCCATCGATGAAGCTGTACAAGATTACAAAGGTCTTCAATTTGTCTCTGGCTTCAGCTGTCGCAGATTCGCGTTGGAGCAGCACTTGAGAACTGCCGTTGAAGAATCTTGAGAAGCTCTTTTCTTGCCGTTGCAGGTATTTATCGATTTATTTTGTTTGGTATGCGGACGCGTTGTATCTCCTTCTTCTGAGAAATCTTTTGTTGACAGTCTACGAAGGACGAGTGCGTTCGAATTTCGGTGTTATGTTTTTAGGGTGCTGTATATTGTCTCTGAAATTTCGAAATTTCACTTTCAAGACACTGAAATTTGTCAATTTCGGAAGTTACTTCCTGAGTCAGAAAGTTTATTGTACGTCTCTGTTTTACAATCTGGAGTGTTAGGCTGCTGTGAATAACTCGTGCAACGTTTCTGTTCAAGATGCACGACTTGATATAAGAAATGCAGGAATCTGTTACAATTTCGTAATTAAACTGTACTTGTAATTTTCGAAGGGATGATATTGAGTATATGGAGTTCATCCCTGAAATGGTTAACAACTAAAGTATCCTTAAAACAGGTTGTACGCAGGTAAAAGTTATTAAATCCAACTGTTGAGTCGAATGGAGATTATGTAACAGTCATCATAGGTAGTGCTGCACGGAAAATCTTGTTGGTGGGTTTTCAGTTTTGAGTAAAAAGTCTGTCTCTTTTATGGGAAAGAGTTGCAGCATTCCTAGGTACTTTGGAGGCGAAGTATTGCTGCGAATCTTGTGCTGACAGCCTAGGTACTTTGGAGGCGAAGTATTGCTGCGAATCTTTGTGCTGACAGCTCAATTTAGTATGGTAAAAGTTAGTAAATCATTAACCATGGTGTACTGAGTAGTACATCCCAACCATTTGAAAAGTGTCGCTTAGACAGCCTAGGTACTTTGGAGGCGAAGTATTGCTGCGAATCTTTGTGCTGACAGCTCAATTTAGTATGGTAAAAGTTAGTAAATCATTAACCATGGTGTACTGAGTAGTACATCCCAACCATTTGAAAAGTGTCGCTTAGACAGATTACTTGATTTTGGAATACTGTTTCTTAAATTTAATCTGTATTCAACTGACCCTTTAATCTGAACTACTGGCTAGCTATGTGATATTACTTATCCATTCCTATAATTCCTCTGTAATGTAATTTACGTACTCAACCTTATTTTTCTGTTGTTTTCCAATTGTGCAAGAACGATGGATAGTAAACATAAAAACATTGTTCTTCTTCTGCTCGTACATCAAATGTTGTGTCGAAATTTTTTGTTGGTATTGCTTTTGATACGACAACGTACG
>KV019597.1:46678-56858 GCA_001598015.1 Dorcoceras hygrometricum | reverse complement strand
CAAATGAAATGTAGAGGGTTTCTTGACGCCATACAGACGAGTACGATATCATAGAGATGCATGGGGGAATCATGCATGTGGACCCCCAGAAGGAATGGAATTATTCAACTGGAGACACTCACAAGCTAGGAACACAATTGAAAGAGCATTTGGTTTGCTTTCTTATTACATAATTTTATCAGATCGCAAATGCCGAAAGATCCCATGGAAGAATTTGGTGAAGATGTTTACAGCCCGTCTCACGAGACAGGGCATGATTTCATATGCACTTTGGAGGCGTCCGTGGGATGGGATTGTTGGAGAGACGAGTTGGCTTTATCAATGTGGAACATGAACAATTAAATTTCTTCAGTTGTAACATGTTACATTGCACATTTTATGTTTAATTAAATCTCATTGGAATGAGAATGTATACGTTGAATTATATGTTGAGCCTTTCTGTTTGGAATGTAATTATGTGTGTTTATGTTTCAATTATTACGCACCAGATTATGTTACATTACCTGAATATGTTCAGCACAACCTGTTAAAGTGATATATAACAGCTTAGTTCACTTCCATTTCAGGTGTTGTGAATTTGCAGACACACTTCGACATGGAAAGCGAGACACCTGTGGGAGTGCAATTGGTCGAACGAAAAAAGTGGACAAGACACGGCGATCATGGACTGCACGTGAAGAGGACGTACTGATTGCAGCACTAAAAGATGTTGTGACAAAGGGGTGGAAGAGCGAGAATGAATTTAAAGCTGGGTATTTAACCTTGTTGGAGTCGGCGATGCATGCAGCACTTCCAGGAACTGATTTGCGTGGTAATCCGCACATCAACTCGAAGGTGCATGTGTGGAAGAAAACGTATGGTACGTTAGTTACATTATTGGGCAAAAGCGGTGTGGGGTGGAATGTTACCGACAACACAGTCGAAGCAACTGATGAGACGTGGGATACAATTCTCAAGGTTAATCTGACCTCAAATTTACAATTGTCTTTTAAGATGCAATTCATAATAGAAACTTGTAAACACAGGCGGACTCAAGGTTTTGGATGCATTGCGAGAGATGAATGAACTATCGGATGAGGAACAGATTATTGCAGCACAACTGTTATTCAACAACCACAACAATTGGCATTATTCAAGCGTTTAAATGACAAAGAAAAACTAACTTTGGTTAAAAGGTTACTTCGTGGTGATTGAATATCACTATCTGGTTTCAGGCTGCCTAAGTTTCAGGAGTTCTATATGTTAATTCTTGTAACTGGTGCAACAATAATCGGCTATGTTGATAGTGTAGGCCATTTTGTAGTTCAATATTTTGGGAAGTGCATGATTACAAGAATGTTCTTGTAGTATGTGTTGCTGTTTTACCATATTTATGTAATTCTATGTTTTGCTGTTTTATCCTATTCTTGCAATTCTATGTTTTGCTGTTTTATCCAATTTTGGTTTTTTTGCCCTGCATATGCAATATTGTATTTTCGGAGCTTGAAGACAATCTGAACTATGGTTTGTTGTATTCTACATATGGAACACATTAGGTGTTCTTATTTGTTATAGGTCATACATGGAACCCTCCGAATTCATGGTGGTTTCCATTGCTACCAGAAGCTACATCGGACAACCTGCCTCAAACTTACTTCTTCTGGCTGGAATCTGTACATGATGTTCAAACTGGTTTGTTGCTGGGTTAAACTCTTGTCCATTCATCGTTCTTCTTCCATTTCTGATGTATTTATCCCAGTTACTGCCTATCCTATATAGTGATAGTGTTGATATAGATGTTGGCTTTCATTGTTGTTCTGCAAAACTTCTTGCTGTTGTTTGTGGGTAGACAGTGTCTACCAGAATATGTTTGGTGAACTTATGAACACTTGTTAGGTTACATTGTGGTTCAGGATATGTTGCGTATGTTTTGTACCCATGGAAATCAAGAATATATTGCACTGCAGCCTCTTGGATATTGATGATGCATTGTGGTTCAGGATATGCTGGCAAGAATGCCCCGTGCTGGATGTTTTTTCGTGTCGTGATTGTTGCAGGCGAAAGAAAGTCTATAGAACTGGAGAATGCGAGAACAGAATTTTATGTTAGTTATAATTCAGTGGCCTGCGTTGTTAATTGATAGGGGATTATCGTGGTTCAACCAGTTCTGGTGCTGCATATGGTGTTGGTTCTGAGAGTTTGTAACTTATGGGTTCTGAGAGTTTGTAACTGATGGGTTTTAACTAATGCTAATTTTTAGGTTCTTGTGCTTCACGACTTGAAACAGGCAGTAACTTGGATGTCTCATTTCTTTGGTTTGTATGCACATATGTTGTTGTAAAATGCCATTACGTGAAGTTGAAATGTGTGTGAATATATTGGAGAGTGTTTCTTTGGATGTTGGACACTGTCGTTGTGCTGGCATTGACTAATGAATATGTACAGGCCACAAAAGTGCAGTTTCTACAACTACATCGAATCAAAACTTAATCCGTCTGTAAAAATTATTTATCGCTTCGTTGCTTTGTCCTACCCCTTTACATAAATAGTTAGCTTCACTTAGTTATACACATTTGATTCGTGCGTTTCAAGTAGATAACAAAAGCAAAATATTTCGGTATTTAAGCAATTTCGTAGTGGTTTGTCATTCCAGCAACATTGCAGTTATAGATGGGTTCAACTCTTGTAAATTCGTCATGCTTTTTCAAGTGATGATCGCCAACGAAATCTTCAAATATGGGGTGCTTTATCTGGTTTTCATACTGGTGTATCATTGATGTCAGAAAATCTACTAATTAATAATCATCATTCAACAAGGTCCTTCAGTATATTCCACTTGCATTTTATTCCTCGCATCAAATTCGTCCACTGTTTTCCACCAATATTCGTATGCTCAGAAAATGTATCTTACGCAGATATTATTACCACAACATTTCGCATAAAATAAGACACACGTTGTCTTATAGGTTTCATAGGACAAATCATTTTTAAAATAAAATATATACATTAGCAAAATAAGACAGTACATGTCCCTGGTGGTAACCGCAAAGGTTCAAAAAAGGATTATGGCTACACTTGCCATCACTTACTAAACTCTTGTTCCACGAAGTTACAGTTTTAGTGATATTACACATTACCTAAACCAAAAAGGATGGGGCACGCCTTAGATGGACTGTTGCAACAACCTAGTTAATCAAGAGAATCATCTGAGATGTCAATGATAACTGGAGCCATTGGTCCTTGCATCTTCACCTTGTGAGGCACAGTTTGCACTTCAGTTGTCGTCGGAGGTGTTGTTGTCACCTTACATAACTTCAATCGCTTTACCTTTTCCGCTGCCACGGGTGAAAGTAGAGTCGTATTTCCCAACTTCGTCTTCCTACCACAAGCACGAGCTTCACCATGCAGCCCTTCTTCCTCATCGGAAGACAACTCAATGAAAGGGATATAATATTGGCTTGTTACAGTGTCTTCAGAACAAGTTTTGGTGCAAACAGCCATGAAACAGAACCCTGTTCAATAAACACATAAAGCACAATTACAGATAGCGTGTGTAACTGAAAGAGAGTATGGGAGGGCTATTTATTTTGCTTGGAGGAAGGCAATAAATGTCACCAACAACTTATAATAAATAGGGGTCAATCAAGCTTGTCAAATTGCACTTTGGAATTTGGTGTTTAAAACTGACAGGTCCTGAAAAAAAAATCGATTGCACAAATCTTACCTCATTTAATACACCTTAACACTGTTGCACATCATTGTTCTGTTTCACAGTTACAACACCAACAAAGGAAGACAACTTGTAGAAACTGTGTAGGCCACACAGAAGAAGATACACTTAAATTGGAATGTGATGTCCATATTCTGAATACAAATAAATATCAGTCATATGGCCAAAATCCCAATCACAGAAACAGTGACTGACATAAAGCAGAATGGGAGTAAAGATGACCACCCACATAAATAGCTTCCTGTGTAACTACTTCTGGCTCTATAATGGGAAAAAAGAATGCCAATGCTTAGTGTAAATGCACATGTATTTCAGCGACAATATAGTTATATTTCCATGTAACAGATTTGTATGGAAAAACTATAGCAGATGTAATTCAGAAAAAGAGACATGACAAGTTAAGAGAATTCTTTGATCATAGGAAGACATGTGATCTGAGTTAATCTAGCCAGCAACATCCCAACATTGACAGCTTAATCAGGTGTCGTAGTCGAGTTAATGCATTTATGAATCTTCATATAATTAAACCATTATGTAAACAACAAGTAATTTATGGAAGTACCAATAACAAAGTTGGATAACCATATACATGAAACAGTTTCCAGTAAGGAAAGCATGAAAAAATACACTATGCTGTGAAAGTGACAACTCCGCTGTGAAAAAAATATACTCTGCTGTGAAACAATACACTCTGTTGAAAAAATACACTCTGCTGTGAAAGTAATTACATATCACTGAAAAATTCAATGAAATTGTATGGAAATATATCACTGAAACATACACTGATATTGTATGAAAATTTTTCATAACAAGCACAGTACCTTTGCATGCCCAGGAGCTCGAATATAGATGTCCAAACTCTTCTGCAACTGTTGTCTCTCAGCATCGTGAAACGCTTTCACTTGTTCTTCTTCAAGAAGGCTGATTGGCATTGTATTACACACTGTAAACCAAGAACTAAGCATAAAGTTATAGAAAGCAACAGGATACATAACACAAGATTCTCAATAAAAGTTACAATACATATAACTAAGCTTCATACCTCAGAAATTGATCGTAGACGAACATTAATTTCTCGAGTATCCAAAGATATAAATCAGAAAACTCCCACATTAATACATGATGTTACGCTGGATGCACTAAATTAATTAATACATACATGTTATGGGTTAACATAAGTACATTTGTAACTGACAGTCAGTTACTACATCAGTCTACTGTTACAAAAAATAAATTGGTTCGTGAATAGATTAGTACTACTTTTAACATAGCATTACATGAAGCACTTGTTTCTGCAATCTACTCGTCATCACTAACAGCCATATCCTCAAGTATTTGTCCAATCTCCTCTACTGCCTTCTCCATTTTGGCAGCATGGTTGTGCATCTCAACGGCTAAATCTCGTAACACCTTTACCAACTTTTGTGAATTCTTTGCACGCTGAGGTTTTGATGTAGACGATGTACTTGTTTTTTCACATTCACATTTTTTTGGAACGCGTTTGGCATCCATTGCTTCCAAATAGCAACTAAAAGCTTCTTCAGCTTCTTTTTTGGTATCATACCCTTTATAGCAGGCTCCACTGAAACCACATACTTGTTCGCTGGCGTCCAATAAAAACTACGTAACATTTGGGCTGAAATGCACCACATTAAGTTAAACATGTTTTTGTTGTTTACTACCCTATAGTGGCAACATATCACAACAAACTTCTGTAACAAAAGAGCAGAAATATCTACTCGCATATCAGCTTTAAGAAAATATGGAAGCGAAAAGGTAAGAAATACACCATTGTGCACTTCGAGTGAGGGGTAGTAATACGACGGGTATGCCACGATTGTTGTGTCACTGTTATTCTTCTGACCAAACTTCAGATCTGAAAGTATAATGTAAGCTTATCATAGGAGAGTAAACCTCGTTACAGATTTCCACGACATACCAACATTGATCTACAACAAACAGTTATAATATCATCAGTTATATGAGCTTCAGTCTGAACATTTATGCATATTAATGAACGAATTGACCTACTGTCTAATAATTCTAGGATTGGAACAGTCACAATCTGCAGGAAATCCACTCCTAAACATCAAGGAACATTGATACAGGGACTACAACATGTACATCAAGATCCAAAACAGAGAAGTGGCAAAATTAAAACAAACCCAGGAATATCATATAAGGGACAGCAATCTGCAAATTGGACAGCAACAATTAACACATGTATACTAAGCTCAGAATTGGGTTCACAGAAATAGAGAAGAGATCGGGTTCCGACCACCAAAAAATACTAAATAAAGAAGACCAAACCTTTAGGCAGTGTGGTGAATTAACGCACAATCGAAAAAACGAATCAAGAATCCAAAAAGGGAAGACTTTGGCCCTAAAGGACTTAGTTTAAACAAATAATTTGCAGAAAAGTGTGAATGAAAAGTAAAGAAGCTAACCTGGTGCTGAGATATATTTTCTTCCAGACACTCAATACTAGTAAGAGCAGTGTAATTTCCAAGAAATTAAAATCGATGACAACTTGCCACCACTCAGCAGCGACGACAAATAAATATAAATCTTTCACAATTATAACAACTAAGGAAATAAACACAGGCGTCCAAAGCATTCTTTCATTTCGCGCAAAGAAAGGGTCTCCAGATATAAAATTGAAATCCTGAATAAGTCTACAATTAACTATTCTAAGCGAAGCAAAACACAAGAATATAGTGACGTCTGTTTTCTCTAACGTTCACAAAACAGTGAGACGGGCAAAATTGAAGACAGATCAGTACAAGGTAGTATGTGAAAAAAATGAACGCAAGCTATATTGACCCAAATACGACAGTGCCGACGTGAATCAAACCAGAAACAAACCTGAAATTAGAAGAACACCAGTTCCGTGGTTACGAGGATTTAACCGTACATCCGTCTACTACTGCTGGATCTGTTATGTATTCTCACCAAATATCACAGCTTCGAAAACTCTCCAAAGCCGTGAAGGGACGTACGTGAGACGGGCATGATTTGGGAAAACACAACAGCAATCTCGACAGAACCGTGTAATCCCAGCATTTCAACGTAAAGGTAATTTATGTGATAAAGGGTATATCGGTAAAAGATTCACCTAAACCACACTTTAATCTATCCCTTTAAAATCGAACCAACCACAAGTCTAAAAATCTCAGATATAACTATCACACATATATTTTTAAATTATCATTCAAGTTATCTATCACATCCTAGCTACAGCCTTAGAGATTTAGTCGATCTATTGCTCGACTTAAGGTTCGAGACCGAAGGTAAAAAAGAAAAAAGAAAATATTTTTCCATAGCTTTACAAATTTCCATATACAATTTCCATAGCTTTACAAATCAAATGTTAATTGATCCAACTCAGAAATCTCGCAAACCGATAAAAATATTTTTACAGAGGACTTCGTTATCATCTAATTAAGATCGAATTTGAGTCTCTTGTGGCTGGGAGATGTGTACACAGATGTACAAACATTTCCCGATAGAAAGAGATCTGAGTTCGATTGTAGGTGATCATTGATACTGTGTTGCATATAAACATTTCCCAAACAGAAAGATATACGAAATCAATCTCATATGATACCATAGAACCCCCATTGAGAAAATCATACTAGGATGCCACAAATGTATTTGTTATTAAAAAATTCTTTAAATTGTGATATAATCCGCTTCTTTTAATAATCAAAATCAAAGGATGGTGCATGCTTTTAAGCAAAGATTAAGGTCATTTTGAGCACCGACCCTTACTTTAAAGACGTTGATTAGTAGTCAAAGCTCGGCCTTACGATATACTTAAATATATCATGCCAAACCTAATCCCATCAGGTTCGCACACATATTAATTTTATTACCTAAACCGAAGTAAACCAACCCTAGAACTAAACCTAATCCTGCTCCTGTATTGTAGATTATTATATATGGTACTTTAACTTCCTTTTTTATTACCATATTGTTATCTATCAATTACCGAGATTTTAGGCGATTAATTTGCCATGTCAAATACATAGTGTTGTGATGGAATTCAAATTTAAAGTACATGTGATTATGAGACTCGAAATTTATTACGCAGCAGTACTGAAACATTTGAAAAATAATCTAGATCCATAAGTTCAAGAATATCAACAGAGTCCCCAGGAGCATAGACGAGTTGGTAAGACCTGGGGTGATGTGGGAATAACTTCACCGGCTTCACGGGTTCGATTCTCGTGTGGAGCATATTTCTCACTGAAATATTGTGGAGGTATGCTCTGGGAATTAGTCCGTTATATGGGTCATCTCCCTCGGACCCTTGCCTACTCGTGCATATCCGTTAATTTATCACTTATATGGGCCAATGAGGCATCTGACCTACACATAGGGTTAGTCCATTAATGGGTTAACTTTTTAACAAAGATAAAAATTAAAATGAGATCTAGCTTTCGAGAGGATTATTGCGTTGACCGGGGATGAACCCATTATGGGCAGAGTATTCCAATAATAGGAGCGAAGCCCGTAACAAAAAAGAGGAGTAATTGAAGGGATTTGATATATTTTATTTGTGAAAATGTTTGTTTACTAAATATGTTAAAAAAATGTTCTGAATTCTTTGTGACTCGTCTTCCCTTTTAACGGGGTTTGTCTCGGTTCTAGTAGAGCTAATATTTAAATAACTCAAAATAATATTGAATAGTGAATACTATATATACATATAGGGTGCCTTTTAAGTATCTTGTCTTTAACGGTATTCAACAACCAAACTAAATCTACGGGCAATGACGTAAATATTCTATTCTACTCCAGTGTCGGTGGCGGCAAAGTTTTTTGTTAATGTAAATATATAATATCATTATTTATATATTATTCTGTGAAATTCGATGAAGCGAATGGGCCCGTAACCTTTTGACCATTTGGAGTTTGTTTTCCAACATGGTCCAGACAAAAAGCTTAAACGTATGACCCTGTGGCCATATTTGCCCCAATTAAGTATGTTCATCCACGTCAGAAGCGACTGAATTTGCGATGGCGACTACAAATTACTCAACTCGTAAATTTTTTTTTATAACTTTATGTATTCTTCGTATAAATGTAAGAACGTACAGGAACATTATTTTATATCATATTAAATCCATAAATGGAGATATTAGAGCTAAGGTCCTGCATTCGTCGATTTGGTTATCAACCGAACTAAATTTTAAACATCGATAATTAGTTTTTATAATGCAAGTCCGAGTAATCGAATTTGCAATGATTAAACAAATTAAAATGAATTTAGTAAAGTTTGTTTAATTTTGCTTGTTAACTAAGTACTCACACTCGGAATATTTTTCAATTTCTTTAAAAACTGAAAAATCGAACCAGTATTCAAAAGTCTAGGAATAAGTGAAGAAGCATGCCCCTTATTGAGCCCAGGGGTCAAGAATACCATGTGGTCCACCAAAGGTGACTGGTCTAGCACGAGCCGGTGGTAGGAGAGGGTGGTATTCTAATGACTTCTACTTATCTCCAAGTTAAAACATGCCCGAGCACCACTAACAAGTTTCCAAAAATTTAAAGATCCCTCTCAATATGGAAGGCATCCCAGAAATCTTGGATGACCATAGAGGAATTTGATTCTGATTACCCAAAAATAATCTATCGCCTCCGCAAGAAAACTTGCTTGGCTAAGAGCTCTTTCAACAAGGTAGTGACCCTTTAGATCTTTAGATATATCATGTCTGTATCGTTCAATCATTTTTGTCGACACTCAAACTCTTTCTTTTATATTATAACTTATATATTTCCGAGTTAAGATTTGATTTAAGAATTAGTATGAATCACGTCGAAAACGCACAGTTTGTCCATGCTCACAGACAAGACTCTAACTCTATCCAGTGAGCCACACGAAAGATCAGGAAGATCATGAAGCTCAACGGATTTAACTCGAGATAAAACTCGAATCGATCACTCCTCACGCCAAAAAATCAGGATGATGCATGTTTCATGTGATCGATCGGAGGGCAAAATTATGGTTACATCACTCCCAGAACTTTAATCGATTTTTAGAGAATAACCAAATTCAAATCGAACGACTAATCAAATTTTTTAAATCTAATCTAACTCTATAAATCCCAATTAACTAAATATTTTTCTAACCGTGACTCGGATGATGGGTATAAGCCCATGATTTCTGGGGGATAGAATTGATAGATTGAAATTTTTTAATCTGGGCAAAAGAGATCTCCCATTTCTTTACCTCAATCGTCTGCTGCTTACGGTTGGCAAAAGCCACCTTTGCACCGGCCAACGCCAAACTAAATTAAAGCAAATGGAATTATTAGTTCCTTGGGAAATACTTTCACATTCTTTAATGAATTAAATATTTAAAAGCTGAAAACAGTTGGATCTGGTATATCTTTAAAATAGTATAAAAGAACCAGAGTGAATGATCGATCCAATTTATATAACCGATTCTTTTCTTGAAAAAAAAAA
>KV019597.1:0-46368 GCA_001598015.1 Dorcoceras hygrometricum | reverse complement strand
AAAGTATGTTCGGGAAAAGCTTACTCGTAAAAGCCTACTCGGGAACATCTGTCTGAGGATTCCAAAAGTGAAAAGCTGTCTAGCACATGCTTGTTAATGATTAAA
The DNA here is from genome assembly GCA_001598015.1 of Dorcoceras hygrometricum. Taxonomy (NCBI): domain Eukaryota; kingdom Viridiplantae; phylum Streptophyta; class Magnoliopsida; order Lamiales; family Gesneriaceae; genus Dorcoceras; species Dorcoceras hygrometricum. The sequence continues at coordinate 46,263 of KV019597.1, read as the reverse complement.
TCGGGCAGCGTGTTGTCAGACTTCTATTCAGTTCTGATTGGCCTAGTAACTTGTGCAAACTAAGACTGGCAGACCCATACCTAATCATGAGTGGCCAGGTGGCGTATACGCAATCGAGATACCTTTTTTCGCCTATAAATACTTGAGTCTCTCGCAAACAACAGACATGAGAATCTTAACTTACAATCAAAGAAAAACATTACAAGATACCCCGACTATAACTTGCTGAGTCTATCTTATTCTCCTCGGATGGTGAGGATTAACTCTTTGGTCGGGGATCGAGGACGAAATTTGAGTAGCATCATATTTTTCTAACCGTGACTCGGATGATGGGTATAAGCCCATGATTTCTGGGGGATAGAATTGATAGATTGAAATTTTTTAATCTGGGCAAAAGAGATCTCCCATTTCTTTACCTCAATCGTCTGCTGCTTACGGTTGGCAAAAGCCACCTTTGCACCGGCCAACGCCAAACTAAATTAAAGCAAATGGAATTATTAGTTCCTTGGGAAATACTTTCACATTCTTTAATGAATTAAATATTTAAAAGCTGAAAACAGTTGGATCTGGTATATCTTTAAAATAGTATAAAAGAACCAGAGTGAATGATCGATCCAATTTATATAACCGATTCTTTTCTTGAAAAAAAAAAAGGATGTCATTATAAATATGTGTTCGTCAAATAGATAAAATGTGTTGGATTTAATTAATAAATGTAATTACTAACAAATTCAGCCAGTTGAAAAATATTATATATGTGTCTGTATGTGTTAGGTTAACACGGAAAAATATGAAAATGAGAGAGATCGAATTTAATACGAAATAAATGTCACGCCACGAGGTTTGATAATTTTTGGTTATTGCATTATAGCTGGCTCCATAAAGGCTATGTATTTTAATAATAGAAGGATCATTCACGTTAAGCGCACAAATATTATATACATATATATATATTGTATATATGTATTTTTGTATACATATAATAGATTAATACTTGATCTATACAGGACCTGCATGGCCCAACGACGTGACATCCATTGCTAATCAAATGTATTTTCGGATAGACGTGGTTGTATTTAATTTTAGTATAGATATAAATAAATATTGGCTATTGAGATTAATTTATGAATAAATATTGCGAGCAAGAGAATTGTATTTTTCACAAAGTCTTAAACGCGAGTATGGTAGGGAAATAAAGTCTTAAACATGAGCAATTATGGGAATGCACATGCAAATTAAAGTGGAAGTGCCACTTTCCTCAACCCATTTATATCGCTCTTTCTCTATTTTAATGTCACATGGATATACATTTATTTTAAATTAAATTAACCATTGGTATCATTCGTCTCATTCTTGAATGTTTAAATAGATCAAATTAAAATAGTTTAATACATTTTCGTATAAAAATTATAAATTCAACTTCTTTTTATGGTTGTGTTTGGATTGATATATTACAAAGCCACGTATTTCAAATGTATTAAATATATTTCTATTGTTTATAGAAGTAAGATTACAAACTTTAAATCCTTTATCTTCATTTAATCGTATAGTATCTTATGTAATTATAAGGATTTAAAAAATTAAACTAATAATAATGTCTTTACATTCATTTTATTTTATATAACTAATAAGTAAATATAAGATAAGATTCTAAAATTTGATGTATTTTTATTATTATAAATAAAACTGCAATAAAAATATATGGATTTAAAATTTATCTCCCCATATGCAACTTTATTTAGAATTGCTAATGTCCATCCTTGTTTATACTTATTCACGAGAATAGGAATGGTTTGGCAACCCTTTGTGAATAGTCAGGGCTATCATGCTATCTTGGTTTGTTACCATTGGAAATTAAGGTGCGGATTATATTGCTCTGCTATCGAATGAATAAGAAAGCGCACACGTTTAAAATCATTTTCACAGATAACGATCATACGCGATCTAAAATAAGATTAGAGCTGCAATAGCACCGTGTTCTTGAAAGTTTAGCATCGAGTAATTGCCGTTTTACCAAAAGTTATTAAGTGGATTTGCTCTCATGTTACCATCTCATCCAGTTAGTTGATTCTTGTAGCCCGAGCGCTTTACCAAAAGTTATAACTTATGGAAATGGTGCAACTCTAATATTTTGAACCGTATAGCAATTCAAGCGAAACGATTCGATCGTTCTACCTAAAAGATGCAATTATTGCACTTTGCTTTGCCAAAAACTATACCGATGGCAACAGTGTCATTCCGATCTTTTAAATTATATTGTAACCCAAGCGCCACGCTTCGATCGTTTTACCTAGCAAGGATATTTGTTGCATTTAATAATTTTTTAAGAGAAAAATATAAAAAAACTTGAATACCGAATTTATATCTCATAAAAAATTGAATGCCGAATTTAAAAGACTTATGCTACATTTGAACAGCAGGATCCCAAACTTCTAACTACTAGTTTATGAAAGCACACTTTACCTGCTTATACAGTTTTAATTCTTTCGAAAATATTTTTGGGATTTCATAAATTGTTATAATTTGTCGGTTTATATTATTAAAAGAAACAAAAAGCACGGTAAATATTCAAGTTTAGATTTATTGAAAAGTCTAATTTACTATTCTGAAATCATACAACCAAGAGAGAGCGTAAACAATTGAAAATTTGATTTGGGAGGAGTAATTTAAGAGAAAAATTAATAAAATGACTCCATGTGATGAAAGTAAAAGGAAACCATGAATTTGTGGAAGTAAATAAAATATAGGAAACTGGTGCTAAAATTTATTTTTACTTTTACACGTGAAGGCTAACCATAAATATGAATTTCACCATACAGCTCGAACAGCCAAGAGTTAAAAATAGTATAATCGATAAATTTCTGAGTTGGATGTTAATTAAAATCTAATAAGTAATAATGTAATGGATTTAAAAAGTTAAATAAGATAAAGATGATAAATTATTTTCTTTTATGAATATGGAAATAATATGTGGATTGATCGCAGCATAACGTGCGAATACTTTAACCTATGAATAAGTATATAAATTATAATGAATCCAACTTGCTGATTGTTTCTACTAATAAAGTTTATCACGCATTGTCACGTTCCAAAATAGTAGTACTAAGAGACAAAATGTCCCTTTCTTGACAGGATATAAAATAAAACGTATATAAGCTATATATTCTGTAATAATAAATCCAAGCTAGCCACCTTTGTTTTTACTACAAAACTGTTTCATAACATAAACAAATAATTCTAGAATATACTTGGATCAATTTCTGATAATAGATTTCAAATCTGTTGATTTTAAATTCTTTGATGCACATAGATATATATATTTTCGATGCGAATATGAACTTCAATAAAAGTTAAATTATACAATCTCAACAATAATTAAGATATATTTCAATTTGGAGCCAAAACTTATATCAATCAAAATATATACATAAATTATGCTACGTTTAACTCCTCCTTCAAGTTAAATACATTAATACAGTGATATAAGTCACAAGTTTTATTGTCGATTCATTGTTATTATCATGAAAAGTCATCCATTAGTACTTTTTACCTTGATTTACGTTCTTCCGACATGTAGAAAATAGAGCAAATATTTTTATTTGGCTTAACGAACAAATTTCCCCTCTTTCAAATTTCTAGTTTAAAAGTATATCTGATATAATATTAATTCTTGTTCACGCCACCCGTCTGCAAAGAGTTCTTCATCACTCTCATTTCTCACTCCTACGATCCCCTCTCGCACTCTTAGATTTTTCTGATCCGAAACTCGTTTCCCATGTCCCATTTTCTCCACCACTCTTTTCTCACAAGATATAGGATTGGGTTAGCTAGCAACTCTGAATAATGTCGCCATTTGCCTTTTCATGAAGTCCCATTACCAATGCCTGTACAGTAGCTTATTTGCTTCAAGTGTCTGTAATGGAGGTTAAAGCCAAGATCAGAATCGCTGCACTGATTTTTTTATGTGGGTTGTCGGTAGTTTATAGCGTTACGGACCCGAATGATTTAGCCATTTTGAATGAGTTCAGAAAAGGTTTGGAAAATGCAGAGCTTTTGAACTGGCCCGTCAATGGCGATGACCCTTGTGGCCCTCCGAGCTGGAGTCATGTATTCTGTGCTGGTGGAAGGGTTACGCAGATTCAGGTCAGAAGGTTGGGTTTGAAAGGCCCTTTGCCTAAAAATTTCAACCAGTTGTCTATGCTGCAGAATTTAGGCCTCCAGCAGAACCAGTTTAGTGGGAGTTTGCCCTCTTTCAGTGGGTTGTCTCAGTTGAGATATGCTTACTTGGATTACAATAATTTCGACACAATCCCGTCGGATTTCTTTAAAGGGCTTGTGAATTTGGAGGTTTTGGCATTGGATAACATCCCTTTGAATGCCACCAATGGCTGGTTTTTGCCTTCTGACTTGCAAGATTCAGCCCAGTTGAAGAATCTCACTCTTATGAACTGCAATCTTGCTGGTCCTGTACCTGATTTCTTGGGAAATATGTCATCTTTAGAGGTCTTGAAGCTGTCTTTGAATCGAATTTCGGGTACCATACCGGAGAGTTTTCGGGGATCTCTCTTGACAACTCTATGGTTAAATGGGCAAACAGGTGGTATGACTGGTTCGATTGATGTGGTTTCAAGCATGGTCTCACTCACTAGTCTCTGGCTCCATGGAAACCAATTTTCAGGTAAAATCCCTGAGAATATCGGAGATTTAGTGTCTTTGCAAGATCTTAATCTCAATAGCAATGATCTCGTTGGTTTAGTTCCTGCCGGATTAGCGAATATGGAATTAGTCCATCTAGATTTGAACAATAATCATTTCATGGGTCCTATACCAAAGTTCAAAGCCGTTAATTCTACTTATGCATCAAATCCATTTTGTCTTCCAAGTCCTGGGACTCTCTGCGCACCAGAAGTTATGGTGCTCTTAGATTTTCTTGATGGGGTAAATTACCCCTCCAAGCTTATCGAATCATGGTCTGGTAATAATCCATGTGCATCTTGGTTAGGTGTAAGCTGCGATGTTAATGGAAATGTGATTACCCTAAACTTGCCAAGCTCTAACCTTTATGGTACTTTAAGCCCTTCACTTGCAGAGCTCAATTCGCTTACCCGTGTGTTATTGCAATCCAACAATCTATCTGGTCCGATCCCGACAAATTGGACTGGTTTGAAATCTTTAATTTTGTTGAATTTGAGTGAAAACAACCTCTCCCCTCCTGTTCCTAAGTTTAATGACAATGTAAAGCTTTTCTTTAGTGGTAACTCTCTACTAAACTCGAATCCTGAATCACCTCCGCAAGGGAATAACACCGTTTCTCCGGCTTTACGACCCTCGCATGTCCCATTTTCACCGACAGTTGGTTCCAGATCTAATTTTTCCAGTTCAACATTTATAGAAGGAAAACATTCCAAGGATCCTAAGGTATTTGCCATTGTTGCACCTGTTGCAAGTTTTGCTATTCTTGTTTGCTTGGTCGTGCCATTGTCTATTTATATTTGTAAGACCAGGAAAGCTAGGGACCCTGCTCCAAGCTCCTTCCTTGTGGTTCACCCAAAAGACCCATCCGATTCAGAAAACATGGTAAAAATTGTCGTAGCTGATAACACGAATAGAAGCAGATCTTCTTTAGCTACAAGTGGTTCGGCAAGCATAAACAGTAGCGAGTCCCATGTGGTTGACGCCGGAAATCTCGTGATATCAGTTCAAGTTCTTCGAAACGTGACCAAGAATTTCGCCCCCGAAAACGAACTTGGTCGTGGTGGTTTTGGGGTAGTTTATAAGGGAGAATTGGACGATGGGACTAAAATAGCCGTGAAGAGGATGGAAAGTGGAGTGATCAGCAGCAAGGCGTTGGATGAATTTCAATCAGAAATCGCTGTTCTTTCCAAAGTTCGTCACCGGCATTTAGTATCTCTTTTGGGGTATTCAGTTCAAGGAAACGAAAGAATTCTTGTTTACGAGTACATGCATCAGGGGGCCCTCAGCAAGCATCTTTTTCACTGGAAGAAATTTCAATTAGAGCCTCTCTCTTGGAAGAGAAGGCTAAATATTGCATTGGATGTTGCTAGGGGAATGGAGTACCTTCATACTTTTGCTCATCAAAGTTTTATACACCGTGACCTCAAATCTTCGAATATCTTACTTGGTGACGATTTCCGAGCTAAGGTATCGGATTTTGGACTGGTCAAACTTGCCCCTGATGGAGAAAAATCTGTGGTGACACGGCTAGCCGGAACCTTTGGATACCTGGCTCCTGAATACGCTGGTTAGCATTCTTCACAACGTTTGATTTGTTAACCATTTTCTCCAAACATTATAATTTACCTAGTAACTCTCCAACTTCATTCAGTGACAGGGAAAATCACCACAAAAGCTGATGTGTTCAGCTTTGGTGTTGTGTTGATGGAACTATTAACTGGAATGATGGCCATGGACGAGGAAAGACCTGAGGAAAGCCAATACTTGGTTGGATGGTTCTGGAAAGTCAAATCAAATAAAGAACAGTTAATGGCAGTCATTGATCAAACACTAGACACAAAAGATGATATATTTGATAGCATTTTAAGCGTGTCAGATCTTGCTGGACACTGCACCGCACGGGAACCTGGACAACGACCTGAAATGGGACATGCTGTCAACGTCTTGGCATCGTTGGTCGAGAAATGGAAGCCAGTAGACGATGATACGGTGGAATATTGTGGCATTGACTACAGCCTTCCGCTTAACCAAATGGTGAAAGATTGGCAAGAGGCAGAAGGGAAGTCTTCTAGTTATATGGACCTTGAGGACAGTAAGGGGAGTATTCCCGGCAGACCTGCAGGATTTGCTGAGTCGTTTACTTCAGCCGATGGGCGGTAGAATGCGCCTAGGAGGGGCGGATCCAGCTGGTAGCGAGAGGACGACAAGTTGATCATGTCTATCTGTTTTGAAATCCTATGTACAAATTTCTTAAGTTTTAAGTCTCAACTATTTGAAAATCCATACAGTGCTCCAATCACACTCCCCTATCTCATTTCGCCTGCCCAGAGTCCATTCGATCGCACTATCTTGCTCCCCCAAACTCCCCGCCAGCCCTGGCCTGTCAACCATCTCTTATCGACCAGTTTTCCCTAGTTTTCGACTCTGCTTGACGTGTATATTTATTTGTTTCGATCTTTGCAAATATGTAGATCATGTTTTATGATGTACGAGGGACTCGATGATTGGGGTCATACGATTGCTTGTCACTCCATTTTGTGGAATTGTAGCCGTAGGAAAAATAAGTTTCTCTCAATTTTCAAGAAATGTTAGTTTCACTTAACATGATTATTATTGTTTTAGTATTTAAAGTCACCAACGTTCATGCACATTTAGGATCCATTCCACAACATTGTAAGCAAACGACAGTGTTTTCACCAAATCTTACACTAATTTTACCACATAAGCACTGGAAATAAAATTTTCACCTCATAACAAAATGATATGCCTTTTAGAAAATTACAAATTTTCAAAAATTTAAACAACTAACAGATGTAGATTTAGGTAGCTTTCGTGCATGAGAGTGTAACCCAAGTGTCCAATCTATAAAAATGGGGTGGGTCTCAATCATTCAGACATTCACATATGTATATGTGTATATTTTTCCGGAGTTGATGAATTTTCAACAAACCTATCCCACCGACATGTCATTATACCCAACAAATTATTCGAACACATGGCATGTTCCTTGCCTCACGCCTTTTTCGTACATACATGATACAACCATAAATCGTAGTCATTATTATTACCTTTTTAAGTGGTCCAATATTGACTCATTGATTATTACAAGAAATAGATTCAATATCTTGTGGGTGACTATGGAAACAAAATCTAATCAAATAGTGGAAATAGAAAGAAAGTTCTCCCATGTAGATCGAACGGGTAGAGTGGTGGAATATATATACATATATTATGTGCATATTCTGTTTTAAAATAATTATTTTTTTATTTTTTAATGTGGATGTGGGCGATATGTATCACTTAAAAGTAAATTTGCGATTAGTTCAAGAAACGTGTGTCTTTTATCTTTGTATAGTTTATTTACCCATGTCTTAGTGCATAGCTCAAAATGTTGTCCCCTTGAGTCTTTTTTGACCAGAACATGCTAGTGAGGCTTTTATGTGTTTTCATGAAAATGACATAAAATATTCCCGGCATAAGTTTATTTGTCCAGCTCAATTACACTGTCAAAAATCACAGCATGAAATTATACTTTTCCTTAAAAAAAAAAAAAGAAAGTTCAAGACCAATGGGCCTTCTACCTTCACGCGGCATTTCTTTTCGGGTCTTAGTATTTTGAATTTTGTTTTCCTTTTTTTAATAAAAATTATATCTCGAGCCATTAAAAAAGCGTCGGTTTGAGTAATTTACAAACAATAACCCAATTTAAGAAAAAATATTTAACTATTCCAGTTTGGAAAGCAGCATATAATGATTAAATAAAAATGTTAATGATAAAATATTGTGATTAATATTATTAAACACAGCGACGCAATAAAAAGAAAAACATGACATGTCAATTTCATTTAATTAATCTAACCAATATCAATAATTGTGATTTAATATCAAGTTACTGTTTGAGAAAGCTGGCATGCACCATTCATTGCTGATTTATGCCTAAAATATTAACCGTCACCAATTACGCTACTATCAAGTTCCACATAAACTGCTCATCTGAAATGTTGAGTATACATATAGCTGTTACACGACAAACATTTAATATATTCTTTAATAATTGTGGTTAATTTCTTTAATTGTATGATCAATTTAATCTATTACTCGATCCCATATTTGAAAATTTTAAACAACTGCACGTAGGTATAACTATCAAATCAAATTACACCAGTCAAACAAATCAGTTTCGGTACATAAAATAAATGGACTAGTTTGATCATTTTACAATATGATAGAGGACATGCTCAACCATCTCGTCACATTAAATTTGACAGACGATGACTTGCAGTGAGTTAATATATATATATATATATATATATATATATATATATACATAAGAGCCATGAAAAATGAGTGATGAATGATAGATGGTAGCACTCGGATGAAGAAATTTATTCTTTTTTTTTTAAAGGTGGATGAAGTTGACTGTCAAAGCACTTTTGGCATCCCTCATGCCACATCTCATTTTTCAAAATGCTTACGTGGTTGACTCTCAAAATGCTTACGTTATCTTTCAGAATTTTCTAAATATTTTATGAACCATATCATTCCATGCATGTAGAGGCCGGAGGCAAACTACTATTATAGTCTACCTTTCATATTGTCTTTATGAAAAGGTATCTACTCTGAATGTACGTGTCCTTGTATTTACCGGGATATCTGATATATATATATATATATATATGAATGATACTAATGGCCCCCTACCCTTACACTCGGTTGTAACAAATATCTCAATGTGTAAAAAGAAGAGAGAGAGAAACAATTTTCACGTCGAAATGAAGACAATGGAATTTGAGATGAAGTCCATCAGATAAGCCCAGCTACGCAAGGGTATGTTAATTGAGTTGTGGGTCGGTTCACTTCTTTACTAAATCATCTGCTAAACGGGCCATTTTTCCGGACTCTCTTATATGGGCTTTAATTCAGAGATATTTAAACTTAGTGGGCTTTTAAAAATCTTTATAGGGTTACTAAATTTCGGAACCATAATATTTCGCAATACCGTCTGAAATTCTCTGTAAAAAGGTCTAGGAAGAAGACGACTCCCAACAATGGTGAAACCGAAAGCTCAGTCGAAGAAGCCTAAAAAACGTGGGGTGGACTTTAAAGTAATAGCTCAATCTGAGTGTAGCTTTTGAACTTCTAATTCTTTGTTAAAAAAATTCTGTCTTGATAGTTTTGTGATTGTTGGATTTTGTTGTTTATGTATATTATTGCAGAAAATCAAGCGAAAGATTGGTAGGAGATTGCCGCGTCCGAGTAATGCTACAAATGTTGAAATAAAATCGAGAGCCATTGTTCTTCCAGAGCAAAGCATAGCATCTGATAAGGCCGGTTTAGCAGTCAGCAAGAAGGGATTGACGCTGAAAGAGCTTCTTCAACAGACGAGTCATCACAATTCCAAAGTCCGAAAAGGTGGGTCTTTAATGTCTGAATGTTGTGTACCTTTTAGCAATTTAGTGGACATAATTGTGAAATTTATTGACGTGAAGAATTAAAAACCATACAATATTGATTGCTCTGCCAATGAAAACTCAAGATATTGCGCCAAGGCGTAATCAAAATTATTCAAAAGTAGTTGGCCAATGGTACTTGGCACCTTTGATGTATAATGCCCTACCAACTTGCATAAATATGATTTGGATGTTAATTTTGTTAGGATCAAGTGTTTATTAGTTGACCAAAATCTATAGCCGTTAGTCAAGGTGTAATTTTATTTCCTTATAACGTGGCAGTGTAGGCTACATCTATTGTGTGCTTCAGGGTTGAGACGTAACGGTCCATGAGTTAGGGGAGGTGCGTGTCTAGCTGTGATTACTGTCTCATTTCACTTAGAGATCAGTTTTAACCTTTCTCGACCTCCGGTCATATCCTCAACAGAGATAGTATTACCCGTTAAGATCTGGCGTCACACTTTTACAGCCCACCTGACCAACCAGATCAAGTGGTACTACGTCATTAACTTGATGTAGAGAGCTATCTAGAAGATCACACATCTCAGTACTGTTCTCATCCTTGCACGTTTAACTCAACAATTCCCCCAAGAAGTATAGAAAATGCTTCTTAGAAGACTCGAATCCCTGACATCGCTCTGATACCAATTGTTAGGATCAAGCGCTTACCACTAGACCAAAAGTTATAGTTGGTGGTAACGGTGCAACTCCAATCTTTTAAACCGTATAACAACTCAAGCGCCATTCGATCGCTCTATCTAGCAGAGGCAATAATTGCACTCCAACAATCTCATTCCAATAATTGCACTCCTTGCAATCAATGGGAATCGAACCCGAGACCTTGGCTCTGATAACAATTGTAGGACCGAACACTTGTCACTTTACCAAAAGCTATAACTGGTGGTAACGGTGCATCTCCAATCTTTTAAACCGTATAGCAACACAAGCGCCACGGTTCGATCGCTCTACCTAGTTGGAGCAATTATTGCACTCCAACAATCCTCCTCCCAATAATTACTCCTTGCAATCAATGGGAATCGAACCCGTGACCTTGGCTCTGATACCAATTGTTAGGATCAATCACTTACCACTAGTTCAAAAGTTATAGCTGTTAGCCTAGGTGCAACTTTATTTCCTTATAATGTGGCAGCGCAGAGTGCGTCTATTGTGCGCGTTAGGATTGGATTGTTAGGCCCATGAGTCAGGGGAGGTGCGTGTTTAATTGCTGGTGCTGTCTCATTTCCCTTAGAGATCAGTCTTATCATTTTCCGACCGTCGCCCTATCACCAGCAGAGATATTATTACCCGTTAAGATTTGGCGTCACCCTTTTACAGCCCACCTGTCCAACCAGATCAAGTGGTACTACGTCAGCAGTTTGACGTACGATAGCTTCCCAAAAGGTACATCCCGGTACTGCTCTCATCCTTGCATGCTTAACTCTACAATCCTCACAAGAAGTATAGAAAATGCTTCTTAGAAGATTTGAACCCCGGCCTCGCTCTGATACCAATTGTTAGGATCAAGTGCTTACCACTAGGCCAAAAGATATAGCTTGTGGTATCGGTGCAACTCCAATCTTTTAAACCGTATGAAAACTCAAGCGCCACGGTTCAATCGCTCTTTGCACTCTAACAAATTTATTGATAGATTCCCAGTGTTCAATTTACACACGCGGAGTGCGAAAACACTGAACTAATTTTGGGTTGACCAACAGCAACCAGCGTTAAAAAAATATCCTGTGGTTAATGCTCTATTCCCTGCGCCTTACGGCTGTGGGATAACCGAAAATTTTCAAACTTTTGTCTAATTCTTTTGAGAAAGTAAGTTCAATGAGGCTCTATTAGATCATCTTGCCACTCATCATATGAGATTTTAGTTTATGAGTCGATGCGGAATAGGGATCTTACAAGTGCATGTGTGTAAGATGGTTTATAGAAAATTTTATCCATACATGATATATTGACTATGCATTTGTGTCATGGACTCATGGAGTTACAATAGCTTATATTAAACAGTTTTCCGAATTTACATAGTGAACCTTACATTTGGAACTAGATCATTGGATTGGCTTATAAATTTTGAACTTGGAATCCTGATGTTTTTGCATATTGTATCAAGTCAGTGTTGCATGAAAGCATAATATACCATACATATGTACTGTTGTGTGTTAAACTGTTTGTCTCGTTGGATGGCATATGTTAGGATATGATTAATAGTAAATAGTGTGATTATAAAGGTTTGAATTTTAAACAGAATAATGTTTGATAAGAGTAATATGTTTGGTCTAGTTGATTAAATTTGGGATAATATGTAAAATTTAAAAAATTAATAAATATGATAAAAATATGAAGATGAAGGATAGTATTGTAAGTTTTATATTAATGATTTGATTGATGCGAGATAAATAATTAAATATTTGATTGGTGTTAAATAACCATGTAATGATTTGATTGATGTTAGATAAATAATAATCCAGTCAAACATGAGATGATAGGATTAGAATAATATAGTTAATACTATACCATACTATATCTTTGGACAAACATGCCCTAAATAGATGAATGCATGCACAGAGCAGTTAGGTTTTAGGTGGAGCAGATTTGATCTTACTGAATCTATTTTAGTTGATTCCTAGAGAGACGGTTTTATGGTTTATGCCCTCTAGTCTCAACAAACTTACGGTTTCTTGAATGATAAAATGGGCTAAAGGACCTCGTGCAGGGCTAGCTTTTCAAATCCTCCTAACCATTATCCTACTGCATAATTCTTGCTTAATTCTTGCTAAGAAGAACGCTCATGTTGTGGCAATTCCACCCTGAAATGTCGAATCAAACCATTTGCCCTTATTTCAACAAAGGAAGCACGGGTTTGCAATGATGCATTGTATTGGTTTTTCTTTGTTCACTTGGTATTTAACATTGCAAAGTTGGTTATTTGAAGTGAATTAACTGTTGATTTATTAACATGCTTTTGGTAATTGAAAAGGATGTGCCATGTCCTGTATGATGTCTTGCTTCTCATTGTTGTACAATAAATACTAATGAGAAATGTTCATCCTTTCTTTAGATGCATTACTAGGAATAAGGAATATTCTGCTCACGCACCCAGCTGAGCTGAAGCTGCATAAACTTGCTTTTATAGAGAAAATGAGGGAACGCATTGGTGATCACGATAAGTTGGTTCGTGAAAATCTATACCAACTTTTTAAGTCAGTAATTTTCCCTGGATGCAAAGAGGTAACTGGAAATGCTTAAGTGACTTTCGATATCCTGAGTGAATATTAATTCAATTTAGCACTTTTAAATATGATGTATCTTGAATCTGCTTCTTTCGTAAGCCATTTTAGTGCGCCATTTAAATTTGTCTCTAGTATTACTTGTCGGCTGGCGCACAGGTTACAAAATTGTGGTTAATTTGGTATATGTTCCTGATAACACCTGGCTTTCAAGATAGTTGCTATCCATGTACTATATGGAAATCATATCCTTAACTAGTAGGGCCATGAATATTTAAATTATTTTATTTTATACTCAGAGATGTTAATGGACACAAACTTTGTATTGGTAGAGAATGATTTAAGGAACTTTGGACTTTGGAGGATCTTTTTGTCATCAGAGATTTGCGAATTATACTGGCTGGTCTCGTTTCCTGCTGTATTTCTCTAGTTTAAGATACAGGCTTAGCATCTTGGGACTTTTTTGGGACTCAGGGTAGCAACAGAGACTAGGCACATGATTCTCTTTCTAAAATTTGGTTGATTTAGAGTATTTTAGGATATCACTTTGATTCATAGAAGCATAGAGTATTGGACCAAAGATTCTACATGCAGCGTTCCTAAAATTTTTATTTTCTCAAATTTGACATTTTTACCATGAAAAACTTAAAGTAACTCTTGTTCAAATGCAAATAGCTTAGAAATAGTACGAGGGTTGCTGTCAACTTATAATAATAATAATAACTTTGTACATACTTAGCATTGGATCGGTTTAAGCTTATTTCCCACTTTCAAGATCCAGAAGATTAGTTTTTATAATATAACTTCTTTTTAGTGATGTATATGTTCCTTATAATTGACAAATGCAAGCATCTTGTAATGCATAGTGATTTTGTAGCATTCATTGTTGAGAACTTTACGCATTGGTTTAAAGTGGAAAGGTAGAGTTCAAATTATATTTCGAATGATTCGTTGGTTCTCTTTCTTTCTTTTACAGGATAACCAAGGACCAATAGTTTCCTTGATGATGCCGTATATTTTTAATGCAATGACACATTTAGCAATTGAAGTGCGATTGATGGCTTTTAAATTTTTTGACCTCACCATCGAGCACTACCCTTCTTCAATTTCCTTGTATGCTGAGAAGGTATGCTCAGTTTTCCTACAACAAATAGATGCTTGCAGCTTGTTGCTTTTATCCTCATTGTATGAGACATAAAGTACAGTTCTGTTGGGAAATGTTTACACTCCAAAATTGTTAAAACAATCAACCTTACTTATTTTGTGTTAAAAACACTTAATCATCCTCGTTAATTTTTAGTTAATTGATTACATTATCCGTTTCTTTGTTTAATGTTCAGAAGTAAATATATTTAATACGTTTCTATAAAAGTTAAATATATTATTTTGAAAGTAAAAAGTTGCTGATAATGAAAAATTACGTACCTTCCAATATTTTTCAAATTGTAAATATGATAACATATAAATTATGTATACGGTAAAGATATTATTACATATCTTATAAATTTTTTAATTAGATCAACTATTGTAGTATTGCAAGGCATTTAGTTTCATCAATAATTTATTAACTAGGTAAAATACTGTCAAATTAGTCTTGAAAATTTGTAGAATAACTTGAACCACTTATTCTAAAAATAGGAATTTTCTCCATTTATTAAAATCTGTTGGTTATTACACACACAGTTAAATCCAGATAACCGAAATAATTTTAACTAATTAAAGTATTTAATCACAAAATAGTTTTTCTCAGAATTTTTATTTTGGTGCAAGGGAATAAGTAAGAATCATAAATTCAAGACATAGTGATATAATTTTTTGAAAAACTAGTTGTCAACTTACTAGCAGAGTACTCAGTCATGATAGCCAATCTCGATTGTCAGTAGGGCACCCAAACCATCTAGCTCTTTAAGGTAGTATTTCCTTTTACTTGGAAAGGAGTGCTGCTTGGGTGAGTAACACGACTGATTGTAGGTAGATATCCAAGAATGGAATTGAGGTAATGGGAGTAAGTATAGTAACAAACCACATTATTCATTAATCTTATATAAGAAAAAAAAATGTGATTAAATTTTGAATTATATTAATAACAGATAATATGAACAGATATTTCATTATAGGATTTTGAAAGCAGCTAACATTTATCATCAAGATATTTAAGTAGGGGTGATATTGTCAATTGGTTAACCAAAATGGTAAAGAGTGTTAATTAAAGTGTCAACACTCCACAAATATATTTTAATAAATTTAAGCTCAATAAAACTATCATCTGCGTTTATTTGCCTATTTTGGTGGCAGATCAGAAAGGTGGTGATGCGATCTGATTGATTCATCTTTTTAGCCGGATAGATTTGCCCTTTAAATGAGAAATTTTATTCCTTTGTTTCTCAAGTGTTAAAATAAAAGTTGCCACCCCCTTTTTTCCCTCGTAATATTATGTTTTTTTTGCTCATGTCGTAACAACTTGCAGCAAGTGCTGTTATTATTTATCGTCCATTTTATCATACATGTACCTGTGCTGTTTCTTAAGTTTTCTCATCATTCTTATTTATCCTATCCACAGATTCTCTGTAATTATGAACATATATTGCGTAAGAACCAATTTTTTGATGATAAAGGAAAGCTAAGGAGCTTGCTGTCTGGATTGGCTCGCTGCTTATCGTTGTTGCCACGTGATGGAAGAGATCAATCGTCATTTGATAATGTACTTTGTAATTTTTCATTTGGCGAAAAGTTTTAACGGTGCTCCATGACTCAGTTTTTCTTAAAATAGAGGAAAAGGAGCATGCATTCTTATTATCTTATGTGTGTTAGGATGGCTGTGTGCTTGTCTTCAGGTGAAACCTGCAGCTAGATATTTTAACTGGTCGGTGACATCAAATACAATTGTGACTATTTATCTCATATGGACGTTGGTCTTCCTGATTATCTATCCAGCTACCACCCCAGACCAAAATTATTACCTTATTTTTAGCTTCCAAGTTAATGCCTAACATATATGTTTCATTATTTTAATGATATACAAGGGAACAAAGTCCTGTATTTGACCTTGGCTGTCCAAAAGTTCTCTCATTTCCTCAGTCTGTGCCATATGTTTAATGCTTAATTTATGTTTTATAGGATTTCTCTTCTCAAAACATTCTTCATGCATTTGAGTCTGAAGCTGCTCAAGAGCCAATCAGTGAGTGCGAAAATATATCTGTGTTCTACATAGCGCATTGTTTTCTTGTATGCTGGTCATGTGCCACGCTTTGGTCATGACTGGCCCGGACCCCCTGTTTTGTCTTCTTCAATTTCATGGCATTGACAGTTTTTAAATATTATTCTTGTGTTTTGCAGAATCGTGAGACCTTTTCCCTCTACTTTTTAGTTATGCATGTTAATTGCCTGCATTAGTTCCCATTATCTATTTCTTTATTGGCTTGTGTTGATGCATTTCTTTACATGCTTGCAATCATCATGCCTATTTCTAACATGGAAGTGATTAAATCCCTCTAAAGTCCATGCTTGTAAGTTTCTATTTGCATATTAAAATATTAATGGTAAACATTGTTATTAAGCTCGATCAGGAGGGAAAAGCGGGCTTGTACTGTAGCAGAAATTTCTTTTGTCAAGAAATTACCTTGATGACAGATTTGTCGAAGTTCTACATTGGCCCACCCTCTCTAACCACCTGTGACTTCCCCATGACCTGTATCACTCCCTGTGGAGAACTCTAAATTTCCCCCATAAATTGTAGGCTCTGAGCAAATCAAGTTGAAGGACGATTTAGTATATCAGGTTGTGAGGGGATCAAATTCATTGCTCTTCGGCTGTAGGTCTTTGTGTTTTCTCTTAGCCACTGGAGTGGTTTTAGTTACTTAGTTTGGCTTGGATCTGTTCAATGTAGTATTTAGAAAGTTTTCAACCACCGTTTTCCATCAGCTTGATATGTAAGAAACTCTCATGATTAGTAAAACGCGTCCCCTCATGCCTCATGCCAAATCATGATAGTTGGAGCAAAGCTGGTTGTTAAAGGGAAGGAGTAACTCACTCTATGCATACGAATTAATGTTTCGTAAGTTGCCAATATTTTTCTGCATATGTTGGTAGTGTTTCGTAATCTTCGGTATTTTGAGGAATAAAAATATATTTTGATACTTCAAGGGTTTTGCTTTATATTAATGATTAGTTACTTGATGTGTAGTAATTTATTTTTTTATTGTACAATAGGAGGGATTTCACCCTATATTCACAGTGATATTACAATGCGATAAGAATTGAAATGATTTTGTTTCATTCTGTCCCTATTTGAAGAAAACTGCTGGATAAAATAATTCTTCAATTCAATGTCGTGCTTGCAGGGCTTGCTGACATTTGCAAGAAACTGAAGGATCTGTTACCCATCCTAGTCTCTTGTTTCCTAGATTTCATGCCATTGGTGCACAGCATTACAAAGTTAGACGCACAATCATGTGATTGCATGCAATCTATTCTTCAAAACATAGATCTGATAGCCAGGTTTATCACTTGTGGGGGTTATGGAAGTGAATCAGATCAACATGGTTTTCTTCCTTATCTGAAGCCTGATAAGATAGCACATGATGATGGATATGTAATCCCTAGAACGATGAAGAAGTTGTGGGATGTTTTTCCTCTCAACTTAGTTGATCATCTATCTGGAAAGGTGTGTGTAATTGTATTGAGGTGCAGCTTTTAATTTTAACCGTGTTCCACTTGACTCTTGAGGTTTTGTTGGCACCTAAAAATTTTTTTAAACAAACATTTTTCAGATGAATCTTTCGTTGACTCCATCTGCAGCTCAAATACTGTCCATGGGTTCAAAATTGTTGTGACGAACGTGATGTTATGCTGAAGCTATCCAACATCATTGTTTTCTTTTTTTAGATTATCTGCATTGCAACTGTAATGCTTATTTCTAAATGTGTTAATTTGTTAGGGATCTTAGCTCATGGTTATGTTTGCTGCCTCTCTTTCTCTCTGACCTCGTTCACCAACCCCTCTTTGTTTTGGGAATTTAGACCTCTCAGTTTCCTTCTTATTTACATTGCAGGATGGCGATCGACTCTTAATGCTAAATGTCTTAATTATCCAAATATTTTTGCGATCAAGTGACTGGAACTACTCCCCGCCTTCTTTTGTGGAGAAGTTTTTGGAATTTTTTGAGAGTTCCCTGCCTACAAAGGTTTGTTCAGGGACTTCCTTTTTCCCGTCTAGAATAGTATTGAGATTTTCAGTGCAATCCTTTCAACAGATCAAGTGCCAAATAGCATTTAGTTCCAACAAATTGTTTGATTCTTTTTGTGATATTTCTTTCAATTTTTCCATTTCCTTTTGTTGCTTAAAACTATGATTTTATATCTAGTGGTACCTTATATCTAATGGTACTAGCTATTTATTGTTCGTTATCTTTATAAATTCTCTTAACCTATCAATTGAAGTTCTTTTAAGTAACATATTTTTACTCAAGTGAGGCAACATCTGTTGCATGGAAAATTTACCACATGTTACTCGCAGATACAAGTGGGCAAGGTGCTTCAGGGAAAACATTTGCTTACACTCATACCATACATTCCAAACCTAACCATGCGAATTTCTGGTGAATGGAGATCTCGCATTCTTCAGGTCTTATTTAATATTTAAGTATTTGATAACTTATTGGGAATCAATTCCGGGGATGGTTGATATCAATGGTGCTACCATTGCAGGCTTTTACTTCCGTTTTTCAGAACTGCAGTCCAGAATCTTCAATGAAATTAGCTTGCCTTTCTGCAATCGAAGAAATACTGGCTCATGTAAGATATCTTCCAGCATTATTAGGTTCAGAAGTTTTAAAACGAGTTACATTTTAAAAATACAAGAATCACTTATGCTATGGACATAGTGGATCCTTATTTTTTAAGATTAATGTGCAATCTTTGAAGCCGAAGTTTACAATCATTTGTGTTCCGGTTTTGGGTTTTAATAATTAAGCATGATAGTGACATGCGGGGCTTCTGGGTGGTAGTAACTTATGAGTATTGTTGATGATGATTGATGACTTTGTAGTTAATGCTCCTGGATCAAACTGACACAAGATCAGATACTTACTTGCAAAGTATCTACCGATTATTTACTTGTGGCCTACGGCAATTTTTGACATAGCTCCTTGTATCAATGAATAAGCACTATCCAAGTATTATTTGCATAATGTGTGGTAAGAAAATGTTTACCGTGCCTTCAAGTATATAGTATCTGTTTGAAATGCTGATAAAAGTTCACATTTTTTCTTCAATCTCGAAAATGCGTTTTCATCTTCAAAAAGGTGTGGTTCTATGCATAATCCTGCTATTGTTATGGAGAATGGTACAAACATTGTGTTTGTCGTTTACTAAAATACTCCTAATGATCATTTTGGAGCTTCTGAATGGCTTGTTACAGGAATTGAAAAGTCCATATGTGTTGCCTAAATTTGTTCGTTGTTCTCCTGTTTCATTCCTACTCGTCGACCATGTTTCTGTGACATTTGTTGTCTGTGCCTAAATTGGTCGCACAAACTTTTTCTTGCATGTGAGGCGTATAGGAAATCTGCATAGCCTATGTCTTTTCACTTCTTTTTTTCGGGGTGGGGTTTGGGGGCTGGGGGGGTTGTGTGCTTCTTCGCTTTCAATGACTTGTGGAATGGTCCATCCTTGATGATTGGATTTAAACTAGTCTAAAATTCACTTGGCATTAGTCTGATTTCATATACTATTTCCTAGAACAAATTTCCTTGACCAATTAGCAGTGTGCTACTCATATAAACGAAAGATTCCTACTACACTTCAATGAATTGTTTTGTTACATTTATTCTCATAGGGTGGTAGAACTGATGCTTTGAATTTGATTTCTATTAGTATTGTTTGTCTAAATAAATTTTGACCCAAAATTTTCTTGCTGCAGGAAGAGAGCTGGCTATCCCTAGATACAACTGACCCTATTTTGTTGGAATATCTGATGTTGTGGATGAGGGATCTTCCATCATTGCTAATTTATTTGGATGACAAAAATCCATTATGCTCAAAGGTAAATTTGTGCCATCACCATGTAGAATTCTTAGTAAGAGTTTCCTACCAGAAAGATACATTGGCATTGCATCATCCTTGTTGTTTGTTGTTATGTGCAGGCTGTCTTGCGCCTTCAACTTGGCCTCGGACAAAAAGCTCCCGTGAACTCTCCTATTTCTAGGGAAATTGATAGTATGCAGTATGGTCTTGGAGGTTTTTACTGCAAACATGTTGACAACGGTGAGGACTGTTGATTGTTTTTTTCTTATTTAAAATTTTCCATCTATTGAATCTTACTCTTGTTTTGCAGACATATGCTATGGTCCGTTCGTAAGGCTCAGTGCAGAAATTCAAGAACTTGCCCTTTGTTGCCTTCGCTTTTTCTCTTTCATTGAGTCCGAGCTTCTGCAGTCACTAGTGTCTTGTTGCTTGTGTGAGTATTAGTGAGCCAGCTTTAGATCATCATGGTCGGTTGCTGTTAAATTCAGCTTGTGTTTCCTTTATGACTGTCCTCATGGAACTGGGATCTATGTTGACTTCTATATTGAAACTTACTGGATTCCTTTTGTGCATGTAATTTAGTTCTCCCATATTCTTCAGAGTATGACCTTTCATGGAATATAGGAATATATAACTATAGTCTATATTTTGTATATGGATGTCGACAATGGATGTTTGTGTATATATAGCATTTTTTTTATCTCTGTTGTGTTCACGATCTAATTTCGTATTGTGATTTATTTGCTGATCCAGTTAATGCCTAATTTGCAGTTATTTTATGTGACAGCAGCTAAATTTTTATGTATCTAACAAAAGTTTAGATTAATAAAAGATGAAAAATTAATTCTGTTGAAAGAAAAAAAACTGAAAAATGATGTTATCTTTGTAAAATGAGAAAATGTCATCTTCTAAAGAATGTATATTTACTATTGGCTTTGTGGCACACTACTGCAGATGATGATCTAGAGCCACATATACTTTTCCGCATTTTAGAACTTTTGGACTGTGCCTTCAGAGATGGACATATCCAGATTGCAGAATATGCAAGTTTCCATCTAACTTTACTCTCAAGGTTCCACGTTTATCCGGGTAATTATTGATTGATCACAATTGTTCTTGCTTGTGGTTGTATCATTGAACTTTATGGTTCTTAAAGTTTTGGATTATTTGATTCTGCAATTTTGATTTCATGTTACGGATTGTGGGCTTGCATGCTTGCTGTTAGCTAACGTACTTTTTGTAATCTTGTGCTATATTTTAGGGGATAGAGGTGGAGATGTTGGTTGGACTAGTTTTTTATTATAAATTCAGTTGGAAAGTAGAAATAGATGCACATTTGGCTGTTCTCATTGGTTAATGCTTTTCTGCTGACCACCAGAAGTTACAGATTGAATAAAAGAATTTTATCATTCCTTTTCGGCAATCCTGTAATATTTACAAATGATTCCCTCATACAACATATCATATTCATTTACATCCTCTCTGCTCAACAAATAAAACCAGGTTATCCGTAACTTTTATTTTGAGTGGCAGCACATAAACTTGCTGATAGTTCAGGTGTTGCTTATTTATCATACCCTTTTCTTACAGTACATCGTAGTGTTTTTTCCATTTTTTTCTCAATTGCTTTATTTTATTTTGTGTTGTAGTTACTTTATTTTGCTTTTACTTTATTTTCTGTTCTAGTTACTTTATATTTCCCTTTGCTAACATTACTCAATGGTTTGGATTGTTCTGCAGAAAAAGTTTGTCCAGCTGTGAACTATGATGGGAAGTCAAACCGCAAGTTGTTTAATTCTATCACTAGTATTGTCTGCAAATATTTGGCACATACCGGTGATGATTGTCTTGTTTTCCAGATGCTGGAGAAGATAATTGTTGATCAAATCGTATGTTCTATAATCATACAGTTGGATTCAAATACTTTTTTGTTGGTGATCTCTTTTGGTTATTAATAAAGATCTCTTGCTGCTTCTGAGAGATCTCAATTCTCAATTACCTCTCTTCTTGATGTACATCAAATAAACTTTAATTCAATTAACTATGCTTCAGTGTGGTGAAATATCGATGGACAACAAGTGCGCCTTCCTCAGGTTGCTTGTCTCCCTTGATTCCAAGCCGACAAGACTTTCTGAACAGAGTATCACCAAAATTAGCAATGTCCTTCCGCAATACCTGATTGATATTTCATTGGTAAGTAATTTCCTGTAGTTTTTTTGGTTGATATGTATGAATATGTGCTTGATGTATCTTACATGAAATGTTGTACCATTACTCAATTAATCAACAAGATAAGATGTATGAGTTTCCAAAACAATTCTCTCTAATACCATATCATTGTGGTTTGATGCCACCAAGTTCTTGTCAGATTCTAATGCTTTGTCATTAAGACGATTTAGATATAATCTGGTATGGGTGACTTAATAGTGGTGTACAGGTGTAACACAAATGTTCCAACAATACAATTATCTTTTAGCATCCTGTTTTGTTTGAATTGAAGAAATTAAAGTTGATGACCTGTTTTTTCTTTGGCAGTCCGTCCCATATTGTTTCAACAATTTTTTCATTTGGTGTTTGGTGGCCTTGTTTGTAGGGGTATATGATCTGCACTTGTTATTCCCAAATGCAAAAGAAACAAAGTTTGCAACACTTTGGATCAGAACCACATTCAAACATCTGAACAAAAATAAAATAAAAATAGCATATTGGCGATCGTTGAGCTCAAAAAACTTGCCTTATTTTTCCATTATCCAATGTCAGAATCTAACTTTTTTGAAAAACTTTTGCTTCTCTCATTCTAATTTCATGGCTCCACTTTCACACTTTCCTGCTGATGCAGATTTTTGAGGATGGTGACCAGAAGACGACTTCTGCCATAATTGTGAAACGAAGACGATATTATCTGATGCCCTCCTACTATCTGTTTCATAGTAGTAAAAGACTTGCAAATCTTGTTCTAGATGTTTTGGCTTCCTGGGTTTCTGAGGTTAACACAGTGTTTATCACTCGTCTTTCTCATTTGTCTGTCGATCGTTCAACTAGGGTATGTGCCATCATCTCTGTACTCCTGCATATGTACAAAGACAGCAAGATGAGGCAAATTTTATTATCATGCAATATGCAAATAGAGACTGTGGTACAGAGTCTGCTAACTTTACTGGTATGCATTAGCTCCTGTTACCTCTTGAATTTCTTTTTTAAAAGTAAAACAAACATTGCCGATCACAGCTTAGAGGCTTTTATCAATGACAATTATAATATTGTATTCTAGTGTTCAACACAAATAATGCATTTATAATTTGGGCACCATCACCACTTTAATATTCCTTTTTCACAGTCGTGGGCAGAAACGAACCTGACATTAGAGGAAAGATACAAAATTCAAAGTGCATATGATCGTCTGAAAGCAGTCATGGGCAATGATGTGGCAGGATGCCAATAACCTGGAGCAGTCTCAAGTGAGTCGTCTTTTTCATCTTTGCTTGTGTAATGGATTTGAACATTTAGTCTGAAAAATGTTTAAATGATTGGCATATCTGAACGGATTCTGTTTATACATTATCTTAATCTTGAATGTCATGTAGGAAAACACCATGTAAAATATAGGAAAGAACTAGGTTTTGTATATGCATTATTTATTCTTGAGTTCAATGTAGGAAACACCATGAAAAATATCAGAAAGAACTTATATTCTATTCAGCATATTTGAAATGTTTCTAAATTAAAATTTTGGTCGTGATTTCACTTGAAATAAAAAAAGCAACGAAATTCTTCATTTAATGCTTTCGTGTGTCACTCTTCTAGATATGAGATTAATTTGGCTAGGGCCAGTGATATTGGCTCTTCTATTTACCTACATTTCCACTCAAAATTCATTTGGGTCCCCTTCAGCAGGAAAGGTTTCTCTAATTGCCCAAGCTTATACCAAAATCTGTTCCTTTCCTGAACAATGAAGGTTGAAGCCTGTTTTCAGATGCAGGATGATAAATTTCATTGGTGATCGTAGCTTTCAATCATGTTTCTAATCTTGCGTTTGACCATTGTATGGGTCAGGTTTCAATTGTCTATGACCCCGAAATGAAAGACAATGGGAGAAAATGGCAGATGGCTCCATGGAAAATGTTGAGGCACAGCATGGAAAAATTATTAGCGTACTTACTTATAGTCAGCTTCATATTTGTCGGTGAAATCATGAGAATAGGTATTTTTCGTGTTTCGATGAATTTCACGTCTTTTGTTGATTTTCTTGGTGTGAGAGAATCTCCCAATTCTCATGATAGGCGAAAATCATCTATTAGCATAGTAGCCAAATTCATCCTGGCCAGAATGACGTTTCACCTTTCCTATTAGGTGATGGTTTTAGTTTCTTTCTTGCTTGTGTTTGAATCTGTGGCAAATGTGTTTGCAAAACCTTGTCTGTTGGCTTTCTTTTGTTAGCACATTTCCAGTCCCAACAATTCTTATTCTGTACATGCAGAATGCCTTAAAAACATGGAGTTGACACTAATTCCTGATAATTCGCTATGGATGCCTTTGCTGAGCGACAACCTGCTCTAGCTGTCTTTCGGCTGTTCTATTGAGGTCTTTCGGCCTCATTCTCGAGTTTTGCGAGTGGGAGTGGGAGAATGAAGGAGAAGCTACCAAATACATTAGGTTTTATTCATGAAAAGTGTGTAAATGCGTACCTAGGTTTTAGCAGTACCCGTATATAGTGTCTCATTTATACGTAGCCCTTAACTATGCCTTGTAGTAGTGGAACGCCTTACTGCGCTAACCTTGAATGGAAGGATCATGGGTTTTTGGATGAAATGCAGTTTATTATTTATTCATGTTAACTTGAGTTTTGATTAATGGCTGTTTTACTAATGCCTTGTGTGATGTGTTGCTATATATCGAGTGAATTAAATTTTTTTTTAGACTCAAAAGTTGTGATGTCCAATTTTATTTTCAAACCTTCCATCTGCTAGAAAACCAACAAGCGTATAATTTCTAGTATCCCATGTAAATGGGCTGCTGATGCTGGATTTTATGCAAGCCTGGAGACGAAATTATCGTCTCTTCCAAGATTCCGACATTCGACTTATTTGGATCGCCAGCAATTTTTTAATATCTATGCAACAAACCAGTAACTATTGTGAAAACTATATTTAATTGGGAATGATGAGAATCGTAGTTAGATACTAACTGTGTCTAACTTCATGAAAATTCGTTTATTTATTGAAGGATGTCAAAATGAGATACTCTCTTCATCGATTAAAATTCCTATAAATATTCTTTTAGCATTTTAAAGATCCTGGTGTTAGTTGGAGAGAATGGTGGTGAAGCAACTAACTCGTTATATAAGTAGTAATTCTACTTTTGCAAAGCTCATCCTAGAAGAGGAAATTACAAGGGTTTTCGTTCCAAGAAAGTTAACACCATAATAATGGGAAATTTGGGTTTGAGGGAGTGAGACGTGTTTTAATTCGAAGGAAGGGAGTGAGATATTTTGACCGAATTGACCCTCACGACCCAGTAGTGATTTAAACTCGACTCAATTCATAAAAATAGTCGACCCACCCAGAAATGTAACTCGACCTAGTGACTTAAACCCGATCCAATAGATAAAAGACTCGACCCAATAATGAAAGACTCGACCCCAATGATGATAACTCGACCCAATGATGATAACTCGGTCTAATAATAACAAACTCGACCCAATAATGATATCTCGACCCAATTAATGAAAAACTCGACACAATGATAACAAAATCAACCCAAACTCGACCCAAATTTTCAAAAACTCGACTCAATTGGTTTATATATTTTATATATTAGTTATATTAAATGTTAAATATTGTACAGTTGGTTAATAGTATGAGAGCTCTTTTCCAATCCATGTACCAGTGTTCGAGTCCAGACTAACTCAAATCAATTCTGTTATATACTTTTCAAATATCAAACATGTAAAAAGACTTAAAATACCCTTAAAATCAATCCCTTTGATCAAAATAAAAAAAGTCAACTCCCTTCCTTTTAAATAACACAGGAACGAGTCATATATATTTAACGGACCCCGTAATAATTTCTAAAGTTAGTTTCGTACGTGCGTTGAAGGTGAAGACGATATAGGGTTGGCATATGTTAAGGGTTGACGATGTATACATACAGTTGGCCATTTATTACACTTGGCCATTTATTACACTGTTCCTCTCCCACCATATATATATACATACAGATGTATAGATATAGAGGTATATATACACACACTAGAAAGATTGAAAGAGATACTCTTCCGATTTACCATAAATTTAACCAGTTGGTGGTATATATGCATAAATTGAGAAATTTATCACTTTTCAATAACTACGGATAGATGCCATGTTTTATTAAAATTCAAAACTAAAAACTGAAAATAGAAGCAATATAATACATTAAAAAAATTTTACTGGCCTAAAAATATACCGATGCTTCAAACTTTATGTTAAAAAAAAAAAAGCAATTTGCTCCAGAAACATGAATATATTAGATTTTATTCTCGACATGTCCAATATTTCGTGTTCATAATGTATGTTTTTATTTTCTGTACCACGGTGATATGAGTCTAAATTTTGTGCACATTATATTAATAGTTTAATTGATCTTTTGAAATGATTTCAATTTCTAGAAAATACCCTATCTGAATTATAATACTTATAGATATATCTACAATAATCCTCATGTATGTATTTTCATTTTTTTTTCAAATCATTTCACTTCCTTTTTTATTAGAACGGAGGTGGGAGTTTTGTTTGACTGTGGAATCAAACTAGTTACTATGTTATATTATGATAAAATGTTGTATGTTCATAAATCTCAATTTTCTTTCACTTTTGGCATAATTAATTCTTAAAATATTTTATATTTCTATATCTATTCACAACTACGCCACCTTCAGAATTCGTCACCGAACACTGTATATCTCAAAAGCATTCTAATATTTTTTAATCAGATTATTCCCACATAATTTTTTGTTTCTCAAATAATCAAACAAAGGGAATACTAATCAAGGGAATTATTCTAGTACGCCACGACTTTGAGTCAAAATCGTTTGGAGAAAAGGGCATTATGGTCCGAGAAAATAACAAGAGAAACGCAACAACAGGCAGCATTTATAGCAGGTTACTTTAAATTTCCATATGCAAATTAATTTTGCTTCTCTATTAGGAAAAAAATATATTCTGAACTTCATGATGCTATAGAAATTTTTTCACTTCTTGGACCTATATTTTGTTTCGTGGATAAAAATAATATAGCAAATTGAAAAAATATGATTTTTGAATACAAATAATTTATATTTGGTATGATACGAAAGATAGGATCTTGAATATAAAATAAAATATTTTTACTAATATAAACATCTATTACATAAGTACATATATTGAAATAACATATAGTAGTATCAGCTTTGAACAATTAGTATACAATTATCATTTATTAACACTATATTTAAAATATTTTGCAACTATTATTTATTAAAATATTATTATGTCATAAATACCAAATATGAGTCATATATTAATAAAGAATTCGAAATAGTTATACTCAAATGTCAATACAGTAATACTATATTTTCGATATTTGTAACGGTTTTCATCGAATTAAAATATGATCCTTGGGATTGTAAATATTTCTTTTTGAAATATTGTTAAGCGAAAATTTATAAGTTTTGTTGATAACGAAAACAAAATAAGAACTGAACTTAAGAATCAGATCTGGACCCTTTAGTAATCGTGTTAAAAGGGAAGAAGTTTATTCAGATCCGAGAAATATGGAAGAGAGTATATAAATGGGAAGAGAGTCTATCAGATCAGATAAGAGCAACTCAGATCCGAGGGTATCAGATTCAGTACAGAGGCTTAGTTATCAGATCTGATCAGTAACAGAGACTCAGATTTGGACAGAATCAACTTAGAGTATTTCATATGTTATATATCAGATTTCAGATCAGAAGATATCAGATAGAGAGTAAAGGGGGAAGAAACGTAATGAGTAAGATCGTGAAGTTGATTTATGTGAATCATTCTGAATCAGATTTTAGCTCAGAACCGAACAGATTTCAGATTTATCTTATGAGATATTTATTCCAGATAATTCAGCGATCAAGATTAAATCAGATAAAGCCTGTTAGACAATATGGATTGAAGAGGGATAAGATCAGAGCTATTTGGAGTATATTTTACAGAACGCAGAGTTGGTGAATATGATGTTTATCCACTTACATCTACTCAGCATTAATGGAGCAATTAATGCACGATACGGTGAAGATATTCAAATGGCTTGTGTCTACTGGCTCATTAAATG
The DNA here is from genome assembly GCA_001598015.1 of Dorcoceras hygrometricum. Classification (NCBI taxonomy): domain Eukaryota; kingdom Viridiplantae; phylum Streptophyta; class Magnoliopsida; order Lamiales; family Gesneriaceae; genus Dorcoceras; species Dorcoceras hygrometricum. The sequence continues at coordinate 17,538 of KV019597.1, read as the reverse complement.
ACCGTTGAGGATGGATGTTATAAATAGTTCAAGAGATTCAAGCGGAGAAATTCTGGTCTCTCTGTCGATTTACAATCTCTGTCTATCTGATTCTTTGGGAAAAATCCTTCAAGTAATAATCTATTCAATATCCCAGATCCCATTATCGAAGAACAGTAGTTCAGTGCAAAAACAGGAATATATCTTCGAGATATTTCTTCTGGTTTACCTTAGCCAAATATTCATATTGCTCAAAACCAGAAGAGTTACAAACTCTTTGTGTGTTGTATCCATTGTAGTATTCAAAACATAGTCTATAAAGAACGTGCTACGTGAAGCAGTTCTAAAAAGTCATTTGTTGTATTTAGCAGTGAAATCTGCGTTTTATTGTGGTGCCAGGAGTTCACATTGAGCGAGGCTCTAGTGACTGGGTGTTTATAGAAGTTGTATTCATCAAATCTTATAGTGGAACCTTTGTGAAAATGAATATGGGGAGACGTGAGATTTGAGATCCGAACTTCCAGAAACAAATTCTTGACCCTTACTCTATTTACATTATCTGCATTGTTATTTTTACTGTTCACTGTTTAATTGGTTTATTTTCGCACATTATTTGTTAACCGAGAAAACAGATTTGGACTGAGAGCATCAAATCTGGTCACTCATATTTGAGTTTAAGCACGGGCTTGTAAAATAGTTTTTAAGGATTTGAAAAAAAAAATCCAAGAAGTTCATTCGACCCTCCCTTCTGAACTCTTAGGCCTATTTTCGATCCTAATTGATCCTATCAAATATAATTACATAATTTTTTGATAAGGGCCAAAAGAAAATTTATTTTTATTTAGGGTTTTAGCCAAAATTATAAAAAAGCACAGTTCTTATTTTGTATAAACTTTTGCTTGGATTACAAGTAATTGCCAAAAGTAGCTGTTGAAGCCACTCGGTGAACCCCACGCAATCTGCATTTTCGCTCCTGTTATCCATAGATTACCCCCTACCCAAATTTCAATTCCCATAATACCCCTAAAACCACCGTTGCTATATTAGACATTCCACCTCAAAGATCATTCAGTTTTCTGATCTTCTCCTCCTACTGGGCCGAAGCTTAAGTCACGCCATGGTGGAGGACAGCGGTGAGCCGGAGTTTCCGGTGGCGTTCTTCGACGGAGAGAAGGAGATGAACATCGGAAGTGTGAAAATCAACCCTGCTTTACAGTACAAGCCGTTTCAACTCATGCTGAGCAAAAAGATCGGGATCTCGCCGAATCAAATTTCCATCTACCTCGTCGACACGAGGAAGGTTCCGGTGCTTCCTTTCACTGAGTATCGCCGGAGAATCCCGATCACCGGGAAGGTAAACTTCGGATTGATATGTCGGCAGAAGGGTTGCCGTTTCCTGGTCGTCTTGAAGAGGTCGCGGAAGTCGAGGAACCGAAGGGAGAGAATGACGAACGGTGTTGAGTTCTCCGATTTCATCCTTGATCCGATCGATTTTCCTGCACCAGTTCCCGTGCCGAAGAGTCTGGTCCTGTTGAAGCGGAGCCAGCCTCCCCCGTTTTACGACCAGTCGGAGTTGAATGATCGGCTCCAGAGGTTCGGGTTTGAGACAGAGGACTATCGGTTAGCATCGGGTAACGGAGGAGTGAATCCGCTGGCCTTTGGTATGCACGCGAAATCGAGCCTGTGTATGGATACGGATCAAATGGATGATTACACGAAACTTTTCTGCAAAGATTGCGTGAATGCGGGGAAAACGCCATCTTTTCATCTTTGCGTTAGAGACGCGGTAGTCACTGGTTTCTCCTCACGGTTGGGCCCGATCAGTCGGCCCATTAATCACCATCCCCTTTGCTGCTCCGGAAACTGAAATCTGCAGTGGATGGGGCATATACACCATATACGATGATCTTTGTGTAGGCAGTTCTAGTTGACTGATTTGCCCTGGGTTGGCACCTTGTGTAGCAGAGTTTTTTTTATTGGTTTAGGTATCCAAAGGACAATCTGCGTAGTCTGCACCGGATTGACCCAATAAACTTTGTTGGGTTTATTTTTATGTATCATGTTGGACTACGTTTTCTTATCTTGGATTCTGATGTATTCGGCTTTTAACTTGGGATTCAGCGAGCCCATCGATCATCCAGTCGCATAAAAAGAATAGTTGTTGGTACGTAATTCGTCTTTTTCTTTTATTTTTTTGGAATTTCTTGATCAGCGCAAGAATCCAAACTTTTAGCCAAATTCAAGGTCATGTGTAATAAATATCCTGTAGCGCATCGTATCAACGTATATAGCTTCTTCACATTGACAAGGTGAAACCAGAAAAAATCCAATGAACCAAATCAAAAGCCTATGGCCAACACGAAAAATATGAGTTCCACTGAAACCCAAAGACAAAACGACGTTAATGTGATGTAGATTAATTTCAGCCACAGCACGGGATCATCTCTTGTGCCTTCTCTACTCAAAGATCCTTCAGGTCGTACCGTGAATCCTTGTGAAACGAAAGTTAGCATTGTGGGTGAAACATGGGTTCCATCGTGGATGCTACAGAATGAACGAAGACTTGATGGGTCTGTGGCAGCAACCATCTCTGAAACGAGTTTCTTCTCTTAATTATGGGACTGTACACAGTAGACCATGTCCTGGATTGTGATCCAGAGGATACATAGTGGTGTCTCTCACATACTTTTGGTGTTCAACTGCAGCTTTTCTCAAGCTTGAAACTGACGCAAGTGAAGATTTTCCTTTCAGTTTCTTGGCGGTGATGGAACATGCGGCTAATGGATCAGAGGAACCCGCTCCAATCCTCCTATCAACGAGAAGCACTAATGTATGAGTTGAGATTTGATATTTCATAAACAAATATTGGATTTAAGCAAGTTCATGGCAAATGTGCAGCTTTTGTAGGAGAGCAATGGAGCGTGAAAGCGAAAGGTCATTAGATTGAGAAATATGAGTTTGAATTAAGTCTATTTTTTGCAAATGAGGGAAAACGGTTTGCTTGGAAATTGGAGAAAAAATGGCAAAATCATTATCGCATTCAACCTCTAGAAGCTCCATGGCTCCAACCACTTGTAGCACGTAATGATGGCAGGGAAGTTCCAGTAATGGAAAATATTTTCTTGATATATTTGAACTACATGTTGTGGTATTGAGAAAAACATCAAGATATCAACGTACAAAACGTGTGCAGAGATCAGCTGGCAGATGAGGAATGAATAAGTCCATAATTTAATTTAAGCAACTGATGATTACCTCAAAATTTTCTCTGATGCAATCCGAGCCGCAGAAATTAAACCGTGGCTTGGAACCCACTTCACAACACGATTTGGATCAGCCCGCATTGGAGAATGGATTTTGATAAGCTTATAACATAGATAAGAGCAAGAATTAGACAAAAGTTGTGATAGAAAACCCTCATCATATATAGTAAAGGTATTTCTAACAGATTTAATTAGCAAAGAAAACGGGAATTACACAAAAAACCATAACAGAATCACTCGCAAGTTCGAAACATTTTTCAACAGCAACGAGGGCGAGGGCGATTCAAATTTTGTGAGCAAACAAAATTGTATTACCCTCCTACAACTTATTAATGTGTTTAGGCAGTTCACGTATCTACAATAAACATGCGGGAGAAGGCAACATCATGTAATCCTAAATCATTTATACCACTTCAGCATTACAGTTTATAAGTTTTGAGCTTACTCCGAGGCATTCCATCATTTGATAGTAGGCCCTACCATGCAGAGGAGTATGGCCTTGTCTAGACTCTGAGAAATATCTGGTCCTGAGATTATATTGAGGCTCCACCGTAAGAAATACAATACATAACAAGAAAGAAAAATGCATTCGGAAACTTCTTCCAATGGCTGCATACCATTCTTTGTAACCAGGATCGACGGTGAAACCATACATATCCACAGTGTCACATACGGAAAGAGCGAATTCAAGAGCCTTCAGCCCAGTACCTTTTGCCGCTGACCCAAATGATGATCCCAGCATGAGATATACAGGATTGAGTATTGGAATTTCCTAAGAGTAGAAAGACAATTTTTCACAGAGCAAATAGGATCAAATTTAAGTTACTGGAGTGAATTGGCAGGTATAAACACCTGAATCATCTTGTTCATGATGTCGTGAATTGTTGTTTTAACAATCAAGACTTCCTTTCCATTATCTGTAAATCGAAATCGTTAACCTCCACACCAGAATAGTGTTCAAGACCAGTGAAACACGTTCATACCATACAACTCTGCAACTTTATCAAGAGCTTTCGCAGAGCCCCTATTGAGAAGGCGGAATGTACTTTTTGTACCCACATTTTCAGAAAAGTTCTGCAAAAATCACAAGGCAATGGTGAGAGAGTGATGATATTATAAGCGAAAGGTAAATAAAAATAGAATGACAACCTGAATAGGTGCTCCATTTTCTCTCAAAACCGCATCATAACTATCTATTTCTTTGCCAAATTTAGTTTTCAAAAGATCGCCAGAGTTACCAATAACAGCACACCGACCAAATTGCTTTGGCACATAAGGTGGTCGATCTGGGAGCACCAAAGCAAGTTTTTCCATGCACAGCGCTTTATTCTTGCATCGGTTCCTGCAGCAAAAATATTTCAAACTTGGAAGGTAGAAGGAAAGAGTGCATATGAACACCTGCAATGACCGATCACCTTAAAAGTGGCATTGGCATTCACACACGTTAAGTGTTCAGTGTATCAGAAATTTACTTGCCATATTAAATCATTATGACTGAGACAATAAGAAATACAGAAGTATAGTTGGAGAGCAAAAATCATGGTCCTGGGTATCAAATTTGTTCTAATAATGCCTGTTGATAACCATCCATCACTGATAAATACTAATATTACAGGACTATATGGAAATAGTAAACTAAAAATGGGTATTTCAACAAGTCATTGTTCGAATAGTGGTAGTGGCTAAATATATAGCAGCAACCATCCCTTTTTGCAAAGCTATTTATAGATCAAATAATGTTGCTTATTTTTTTTAAAAGAAAAGCATTAGGAGGAACGAAAAGCAGTAGGCATCTATCGGCATCAAATATGTAGTGAATAAAACGGTATTGTTGATCGGCATAAACACGTTGAGATGATAATGCAATTAGAAACCTAATGCCTTGGCCTACAATGATGAACAATAAATTGGTAAACTACAGGGGATCTCGCATGGGAATAAGATATGAAGGACACAACTTGAAGGAGTCAACCGAATAATTATTCTATCATCAACCACAAACATAAATGCAAATGACTTGAAATTGAAATGCATTTTATCCTTCGCTTCTGAACCTCTGCTCCTCTTATTTGATGCTTACTACAACAGGTATTTGTACAGAAAATGGATTAGCACCTTCCGACAATAGTACTTACAGAAGTACACCCTTGTTGATCCTCTGCCAGGCATATTCTTCCCATCCATTTGGCAAAGCATCAATGAATTCTCGAGTCAGTACCGTGGTACTGTTCCTCACCTGAGCAAGCCCTCACTAAATAACAAATCAAATGTAGCAGATAAAATAAAATTCTAAAGGAAATAGATATCAAGAGCTTCGAAATGAGGAAAGCATTCGATGCAAAATGAAAGGGAAGTTTTTTTGACAACACAAAAACTTGTGCTAACCGATTGAAACATGCTTTACTCTGAAGATTCATTTGCAAATCAAACACTGACCTGTTCCCATGTAGCTACTGCTTCACATAGATCAAAATCAAACGACAGTCCTTCAAGTTCACCTGTTTTGGGATCTTTCTGTTCAGAAGTTTAGCATATCAACTTTTGTGAGAAAGCTGGATAACATAACAGATAAATTTAACCTCACTTCTAGACAAGATATTCAAAACTATAACTCGATTAAAAAATATAACTCTATTAAACATATATCTCTCCAAAATCTAGAGGGCGCGACTGGTAAAATCAGGAAGAAATCATGCATTTGATTATACACAAGACTGCTGAGGCAATTTATAACAGCTAGAAAATATACCCATTTTGGAATTGTATCACTGGGAAACTTCATAGAAATCTCACAAGGGTCCTTGCCACTTAATGCTTGTAAACCTATTCCATTAGCATTCTGCAATGCATAGAAATGTATTCTGCGTGTTACAAAACGCAAAAGCTAAAGCAATAAAACTGGTATATAAGCATGAGGCCCTCAAAGGGAAATAGATACACATCATATAAGATGAAATCTCAGTCATATTATGGGGTTGTACCATCACCAACTATACCAATAAAAAGAATTTAAAAGTTTATAGTCTTTATAAACTCATATTTACTGCTCTCTATATTCCACCATAAAATCAAATCATGCATAAAAAATGGCAGATCGTTTCTCTTTTTTACATGAAAAACATCAATGACAGCCAACTAAAAAACGAGACGTTTGCATCATAGGGCTGAACTAACAGAAACACTTAGAAGAACGAGTGTGTTTGGATTCAGGAGTAGCCTACTTAAAAGATACAACAACGCACTCACTTTACTACTATAAGACTCTCTGGCCATCACGAGCAATCCATCAAACTGCATCAGTGGCACAATGAGATCGACAACAAGATAGCAAAAAGAAGCCTAGTTGTCACAAGGGGCTTGTAACACTAGTCCATTTTATATAATTTTTTCTCCAATTCAAGATCCATATACCTCATCCTAAATCCAGAAACATTCAGTTCCACATTTTCCTATCGTATTAAGACAAAGAACAGAAGAAAATACAAATAAAGACTTCATCCTCATTCAAATTTCCATACATACATACAATTTATAAAAAAATATAAAATTAATAAAAGGGTGATTTAAAAAATTATGGTGTTTGGTGGATGCACAAAAAAAAAGTTCATTAAACAGTCATAAAAGAAGGAACATGCACAATCTTTAAAGAACAAGAGGTTGAGCCCTCTCACAAGAATTACTTAAACTTGAATATGTTACCATCAGATCTCTTGCGTTGGGTCAGTTGATTTGGTAAAACAAAGGACTGCTGTCCAGTGCCAAACACAACAATCTGATTAGCAAACAAGCTCATAAAGGCCTACAAACATGAACGCTCATTATCCAACCACTAGAGCAAAAAGTGATATATCGTGGTTGGGCACCAAAAGTCAAAATTAACTACGGAAGAATTTTGGGACCAGAGGTTATGCAAGAAGTCGGAAAGTTAATGAGAGCATATAATTGGTGCAATTTTAGGAGACAATTGACAGTAAATAGGTGAGAGCTCTCACTCCTATAGTCAATCTCCAACGTCTACAAACACCAACTTCAATTTTCTAAGTCAAAACCCATAAACCTTTTACTTACTAAATCTTCCAACTTATTGAATCTAACTCACCGTCCAAGTTCATTGTCTGAGATCGCCAGAGGGATATCCTCATGTTCGAAAGGAGTTGACGTTTCCAATTGCAGGTCTTATGTACCAATCTTTCCAATTACCTTTACATTCTGATTTGGGTGGCATTCCTTCTCCCTTCACTATGTTCAAATCTTTATAAGGGATAAAAATCTTTAACAGCAGTTTTTCAATCGAAAGGTGACTTATACAACGTATTTGGCGTATTATCTATTCAATTTCAATTTCTATCAAGTATTTAGATATTTTGTCAAACAATAAATGAGAAAATTGCAAAAAAATCCAAGCATCAGAGTGTAAGGAAACGAGAAATGGAAAGAAACCTCACCACACACTTTTGGAAATTAGCCCGCAGTGATAATAATGCTTCCAGATCATCGCGAGAAAGATGAAATGGAACCTCTGCGCATGAGTCATACACACAAAACCACATTTATTACAGACGAAAACGAAAATCAGAAAAATGACGAATTTTACGTACAAATTAATACCTGGATCGGAAAAACCGATGAGGCTGATGAAAATGGCTGCGAGCCCAGATGCCAAAGCAACAAGAAAAACAAGCCGTAACAGCCTCATCTAAAACTGACTCTTAAGGCAGAAAATCAACCATCAACAGTTAAGTGCCTGATCAAAAATAAATATTTGCATATATTCTTTGGATCTAGGAGGAAGAAAGCAAAACAGCTTCGGTGATGAGCTGAAAATTTCAGTTCAGCAGCGGAAGGAAGCTACTGGGTTATTTTCCTGAACACCCATCTTTTCTTGTATAATATCAACTTCACCCCTCAAACATTTTCTTGTATAAACGTTTGTTACCTCTGTATTTGGTTAAGCGTTATAAAAAAATATATTAGTTTAACATTTACCTTTTTCAAAATATCCTATGATTGTAAATAAATTTTATTATGTACTAAATATATTTTGATAATTAAGTAACAAAATTTTTATAATATATTTGAAAAATCTTAAGGTAATATGAATATTATTTTCTTGAATTTTACCAAAAAATATCAATTTTCTAAATTATATATTGAATAGTTTTATGCACGGTTTTAAAAATCAATAGATCTTAAAAATACATAATATATGAACATATTAACTTATAAGCTCATAGACAACTTTTAAGACATAGGATTTTATAACATTTTTTAATTTTAGATACTTTTTTTGCCAAAAACACCTATAATGTGTTCAATTTCTAAAAACACACATATCCTAAAATCATATTAAAATATGATTAATTAAATTATATTTATATAAAATATCTTGTGAAAGACTTGGAAAAGTTAAATTTGACATAAAAATATTAAAATCGACCAAATCCATAAAAATATTTAATTTAAAAAATGTACTTTTATTCATAAATATAGAGTAAACAAACTCTTGTAGATATAAATCGGTGAGATACGTACAGTAGATTACTATATTTCATAGTATAATCTATACTAATTATTAAGTATATGAATTTACTAATAATCTATCACATTAATAGGAGACCGAGACGGAGACAAAGCAAGAATAATTAAAAGACGACTACGTCCATTATCAATTCAATGCGACCCTACCATTGCACTGGCTGAAATATATATCACACAAATGACAAAATCTCTTGTAAAAAAAAAATTAAAAAAAATGGTATACACTTTAATTATTATATTATATATATGCGTGATTTCTCTCCATCTGATCTACTACATAGTGAAGAGTAGACACCCAAAATTCCAACCCCCATCTGCTTCACACGTACCCCCCCTCCCGCTCCCGCAGAACAGTACTCCACCGACGCAGCCGCCATGACGGACTCGGAAAAGGTCTGCATCCACCACAGAAGCAAGCGGCGCAGGTCCCTGGTACGGTGCTGCGCCTGCCTTCTCATCACCATCTTCATCATCCTGCTCACAATTCTGATCACCTGGGCCATCCTCCAGCCCAAGAAACCCCGATTCACTCTCCAAGACGCCACCATCTTCACGCTCAACGTCTCCGCTCCCAACGTCCTCTCCACCTCCCTGCAGGTCACCATCTACTCCCGCAACCCCAACTCCCGAATCGGCATCTACTACGATAAGCTGTACGTTTACGCCACCTACAGCAACCAGCAGATCACCTTCTACACCGTCATCCCGCCGGTCTACCAGGGCCACAAGGACGTCAACATATGGTCGCCGTTCATCTACGGCAGCGACGTCCCGGTCGCGCCGTACAACGGAATCGCACTCTCCCAGGTGCAGAGCAACGGCGCCCCCATCGAGATGACGATCAAAGTTGAAGGCCGCCTGAAATGGAAAGTCGGGTCGGTTACGACGGGTCGGTATCATATCCATGTGACCTGCCCGGTGAGTATTCCGCTTGGAAATAGCAAAAGTACGGGAATCGTCGTCGGTAATGGAGTTAAGTATCAGCTTTCACAGCGCTGTAGCGTTAGTGTTTGATGACGTACAAATTATAATTATATAAAGAAAACATAAACTTATAATTTTTATTTTGTTTGGTGTTATGATATGATTTCCTTTGTATATTTTTGCCCAAGTATAAAGATTTTAAATTTGCTGAAGTATAAAAATAAAGTTTGTTTTATTAAAACTTTGAAATGTTCTATATATTTATGTGATTGGCTTATAGAAGATGTGAGCTGTGTTTTTTTATTGTTATTATAACAAAATGGACAAGCCATGTGAGGGTATTGGTATCAGATTCAACACTTGATAATGACAAACAAATTAATTAACATTTAATATACTGACAAACAAAACACACTCTTTTTCCCCTTTAGATATGATCAGTTTCATTTTTACCTTTATATATTATTAACATAATTTTCTTTTTAAATAAAAGCACATGTGAATTTGGAGTGGACTATGTAGTGGTAATCTGCACCGACTTCTCCTGTGGTTGTCATTTGTGTTGCAACTTTGTTGAAAGTTTTGCTTATTGTACTATTATTCTTGCATCTATCAACACTTTAAGCATACTTTTGATGGTTGTAAAATATTATAATATTATAATATGTGTATATATGTACACACACATATATATGTATGTGTATAATTAATATAAATTTTTAATAACTGGCTCTAAACATTAAATAATTGTTTTAGTGTCTTATAAATTTAGGAAATCACATGTATTTGGTTTTTAGTTTATGAAGGCAATAATTTATTGTTTTAGGTTATAAATCATGCAAAATTTGCTGCATAGTTTTGTTGTATAGGTATAACTGTTGTTTAGTTAAAATTTCTTGCATAAACCATAAGAACTTTTTCATGGATTGGTGGAAAATGTTGTTATAAATAATGAAAATACTTTAAATAATAATAAACATGAGACATTGCTCGGGTTTTTAGGTGATTTATAATAACACAAGTCGAACTTCCGTTTGAAGAAATAATGCCCTTGCATAAAATTATAGCTATTTGGCATGCGTTTGTCACCATATAATGGTGGATTTGATTAATTTAATTATTCTTATTATTTATTGTATCAAAACAAATCATTAATATTTTAATATATAAATTAACACATAATCAAATTATTTATTAACATTATAATATTATATTCGTATACTTGTTTTTTATATTAGTTTATTATTTAAAGAATAGATATATTATTTTAATTTTATTCCAAATTAAATCATTTGAAAATCAAATATATTTTAGTTTGTTAAATGATATTCCATATACCATTCAAATTTTTAATAATACCCTATGCCGCAACTATTTCACAACGACATATCCTTTGACATCGTTCCTCTCGCAGTATAATATATCATATTTCTAACGTATCTCGTGTCCTGCTGGATTAATATTTATCAAATTATTATATATTCATTTCATATCAATCAAATCTTTAATTAATTATATCACGTCAATCAAATCGATAACATAAAATTACAATATTATCCATCAATCTTTCTTTTTTAATTTTATTTATTAGTTTAGAAAAATAATTGAACATTTTATCCAAATTTCAATCAATCAAATAAAAAATATTACTCTTATCAAACATTATTCTCTATTCAACTCAATCATTTTCTACTTAATATGTTTGTTTCAAACGAAGTGAATTTTCCGGGTAAAGGTTTTTAACTTTCATTATAATGGAATTATTGGCGTCTAATTGATTTTCATGTATAGATGTCTTTGAATGGTAATAATAATACTATTTGATTTATTGTTAAGCACACAAAAAAAGAAAATGACAGAATAAAATATGATCACGTCGGCGGCAGATTTCTGTGTCATGAATTCCACATCGCAATTTCGTTTTGTTTGTTTGTTTCCCACTTGTGTAAAAGGAAACAATACAGTCCACATCATAATATTAATCGGCACCATACAAATCATTACACAAACACATATTACGTTGCATTTCCCCCACTTTTTTTTTTTTTTTTTAAGTTTAACCAATTAATGGATTAATCCCCGTATAAGTCAGAGGTTTCTTGGTCCATACAGATGATAAATCGAGGGATATGCACGAGTAAGCATGGGCCCGAAGGAGAGGGTTCATATAACAGACTAATTCCCAGAGCATACCCTCACAATATTTCAGTGGGGAATATGCGGCACACGAGAATCGAACCCGTGAAGTCGGGGAAGTTATTCCCACATCACCCCAGATTTTACCAACTCGCCTGTGCCCCTAGGAATTTCCCCCACTTTCTTTGCGTAAAGATTACGTTGCATAACTGGCTCTTGAAAACTGAAATTCCCGTACTAATAAATTTTTTTTAACAAACTTCTTCTCCTGTGTTGTGTGTTTCCCATAATACATGTGAGCTATTGAAAGAAATCTTGGTTCAAATATTATAATCTTAAGACGAAATTTCTTTATATTTGGGCAACGTTCAATGCATCACCGTGGTAGCGAAAATACTCTCTTTCACTTTGTCGCCACGATCCAGTTTCCCTGTTGATAGGATCCATCAGAATTCATAACAATAGTACAAGTAACATACATCCAAATTAATGTGGAGCTGTGGGGGACTGCTTGGATTGATAGAAGGTGGTGGGTTCAGATTTCACAATCACATGGCATTAACCTGCGGTGCAGATACCCTCTTGTATTTAATTTATTATTATAGCGAAGGGACTGGAATATAATGTCTCCACCACCTTCAATTATGGATCTTCCTCGATATTCTTGAAACAAGGTCCACTCCCCTCATGCACTATTCATGATTTCAATAATGCTGATAAGATAAAATAGATATCTTCTTAATCTATTCAGATTGCTGGAGCCAGGAAATGTCAAAAACTCGAGATGTTTAAAAAATTTCAAGGTTATTTATGTGAAAAAATAATACGGGTCCGGATCTGGTCCAGAAACTAATTTAAAGGCTCTGGTCCACCAATTCCAGCCCAGAAGAATTTGAGTTCTAATTGAGTTGAGGTTGAGCCTTCATATTCAATTCCATTAGTTCACGTTTCTCTTCATATATAGAAAATGAAAACAACTAAAATATTAAATTATACCGGAAGAAATTAAGAATTAGTGATTGATAGGAATTGATACTGCCTTCGTCCCTTGACAAGTTGACCAAATATTGACCGCCTCCCACAAGGAGTGGAAAATGGCTTCGCATCTTCAATCTCCACCGCTACCTCCGCCGGTTCTTCCAAACTTACCCCCACTTTGCTCTAAATCTTCTTAACTTCCTTTTTTTTCAGCTGGAGAATCCAAATCCTCAGCTTCTGCTTCTTCTTCTTTGATGGTGAACAAAATCCTCGATGAACACACTCTCGACTTTCATCATTTCCACTTCGACGTCCGATTGCCGCTTCGGATCAAGATCGCTGGTGGAACTGGTGGGAATTATGGAGTTGCTGTTGCGATCGAGGCGGGAGTTTGATCTGAGGCAGAACAAGTATGGCAGCTCCTTCGAAGAAGACAGAGCCGTGGTCGACGAACACTGCGGTGAGATGATCACCGCTGACGGTGTCGGTTTTTTGCCTGACGAAGCCACGGCGGCGCCATACCAAGTAGTAGAGTTCAGCGAAGAGAACCACGAAGATTACAGTGAGAACAGTGCCCATCTTGCTCAACCTGCCTGTCGCCAGCCATTTGGGTGAGCTGAGAAAATAGTACTAACGGACTTGATAGAGGTGACATATGCATGCAACCGTTTTAAAAAGTTCAAATTTAATGCTCGCGTCTAATTTATTGACTAGGAGACCGAATGACGCCAGTAGGTCAATAAAGGCGGACACGAGGCATGGATTCTCATCACCGAAACCAAATCGGTAGTTTTATCCTAAATAAAACCAACAAAATTTATTTATTTATTATAAAAATAATTTTTAGGCCAAGAATAAGAATAAGATGGAGAAAAACATCGAAATTATTAGTATATCGTATTTATCGAATCAAATCTTATTGAAAATATCGAAATTCAATATATCGAAATTTTCGATATGGTACGATGTCGTATCGAAATTTCGATAATGGTATCTATACTGAATTTATAAAATTCGATATATAACAAAATATCGATATTTTCGATCTCGACCCAGATCTCAAGCTCTCGACCCAGTTTTCGACTCAGGCACTTTTCACGCTCTCGACCCAGACATCCAAGCTCTCGACCCAAGCACTTTCAACTTCGACCTAGGGTTGATATGAACAAGTAGTGTCTAGAAACAGGATAAAATATTTGTTTGATTTTGGAACACGGTATTTTAATATCCTATCGATTTTTCGATAAATTGGTACGGCATCGATATCATTTTTCTTAACACTGTATGCTTTTGATAAATTTTCGTTATCATTTTTTTCAATCAGCATTTTTCGATACGATACACAGTTTTATTTGAAAAAACGGTATACCGTAATGAGCCAATCCTAATAATATTATAGAGCTAAACATTTAATACTCATCCTAGATATGCAACCTATTTCGCATTTTTATCAATGTTTCTTATATATTCTATTTATATATGTTTATGGCATATTCAGGGATCAATCATTCGCAACCGAACCGAGTACAAATGGGTGTGTTTATTTTCAAAGGTATGATTGAATTTTTTTCTTATCCTATTACTATTTTTGTTGTGAATTTAAGTATTTATCATTTTTCACATCCATCAATCAAACAATTAATGTTTATTATAAAGTAATCAAATTATTTAATTAAAATATTATACTTCATATTTATATTTTATATAAGTTAATTATAAAATAGTAAATACTGCATCCATAATCTTATTCCAAATCTAATCTATCAATCAAATATACTAATAGTTTTACATACTATTTCATATCTTACTTAATATTAATAATCACATCATAACCCTATGATATGAAATCGTTTAGACCCGACCAAACACAAGTACACAACCTTAACTTGGATTTAAGTTATATTGAGTGTTATAGTCTCTATATATAAAATTGCGTTTTTTATGCTTTCATATATATATAAATATCGTCATCGACGTATATTATATCAAGTCCACCGGGTAGATAAAACTATTCTGGTACACAAGATTCTGATGCCTAAATGTCATATAAACAAGTATATAATTTTTTTATTCAATATTGCCATTTAAATATTAAAATGACCCCCGTTGTTGCTTATTGCTTCTTTTTTTCCCGACTCGTTCAATTCATAAGTTTTATTTACAATTCATCAAACATATATCATAGTTATATTTTGGTAAACTGGTAGCCCAAAGGCCGACTGAAGCCCAATGAAACTGACTATTTCAGTAATACGGGCCCATAATTACTCTGTTCTTTTCGTCTTCCAAAATGTCTCTCTTTCTTCTAAACTAAAAACCCTCTTTTTTTTAAACAATAAACCTTATATCTTTTCTCCCTAAAAAATGGTATATAATCATTGATAATTTACCATGCCTTTTAATTTAAAGTTTCCATAGCTAGAAATATTATGCATTAAGATAAATTAAACTTAAAAGTTTTGGTTCTTACAATTAAAATGAACAAAATCAGAATAGTTGAGTACATCATACAAGACAATATAAGAATGATGTTTCAAAAGAGATCATATAAAGATAAGGTTAACAAAACAAAATAGACGAGCTTACACTTTTTTGTATCACAGATCAGTTCAGATAAACTGCAGAAAGTTCAAAATAGAATAGTTTAGTTTAGCGGATAAAATCGGCACAAATCAGAACAGTAGTAACAAAACATACCAACTTACAAAGTCAGCTGAACAAATCAAGATAGAACTTTTCAGGAGTTGTCTCCGGTGAGAATTCTATATAATAAACCTGCTGATTTGAAGAAGTTTTGTTTTTGGTAAATGACAGAATGCCAAAAAGGTTGGTAAAGCCGATATTTGCTTCCGTGAGCTTAGAGTACGAAGAGCTTTGATGCTAATTACAATTCATGGGAAACGACATACGTCGTATATTAGATGTTGTACCAGCTTGAAAGGACATAAGAATTCATATCAATGTGAACATCATTCGAATTTATTAACGTTGTATTATCAGTCTATATAAAGCCGACTAGTGGAGCATGAAGTGGACATACTTTTAACACTGAATCGCGATCATTATTCAAGTTTACGAACAAATCAGGTTGTCTGTTCTCTCTTACAGATATATCAAATAGACTAAGGATCAAAAAAGAGCAAAATCATCTTCACTTTATTCTTTATTCACATGAGCTTGATTTGAGTGAAGTTATTATAACTGTCATAATAGAATTCAAAACAATTGTTGAGTGACTAAGAGTTTCAGCTCAAAAGTTATAAACCGAGTTGGAGTGAGTTTGTATAAATTAGTTGTATCGATTAAAGTTTTCTAGTGAAAAAATACATTTACATTATTAAGTGAAAGAACCTTAATATGATAAATATTATATATGCTTTCATATATTAAATACAACACGGTATACGAAAGTTTGTTGACTTAACTTCAATTCTTGGTCTCCCTCAAACTGTGTTGTCGATTTTATAAAGCGATTTCTATAAATCAGAAACAAAATATAAAATTGGATTAAACAAGTTTTGTTAATATTTTTGATCATAAATAAAAAATTACCAACACTCACGCAAACATTAATGTTTTGTATATTGAAATTTGAAACAGTTAAAATCTGCGTAAGAGTTTATCCTTGCGTTAAACAAAGACAATGAATATCATAAGATCTCTGGACTAAATTTCAACTTGTTTTCTTTCAAAAATTAAAATAACATAACAAAAAATGTGGACTTATAAAATGTGTTCCATGAAAAATAAAATTCAACAAAAACTAGATTCCCTTTCAATCGTTTGTTATTTTTGATCGAAGAGCATGCCTAATCATTTTATTGTTGTATAAATGACGCTAGAATATTTAATATTTGTTGATACCACTAATAATTTCCACCTCGGGACTCGAGGAAAGAGCTTATCTTAAAACGCTACTGGTAACTTTCCGTCTTGGCACCACCAGGTCACCTCGATCGTCGGGATTATGTCATCTCAACCTGCTCGACAATCAGTCATCTCGACCTGCTCGGGAGCCTGTCATCTCGACGTGCCCGGGAACCTGTCATCTCAACAACTTGACCCTCTTGTATAACTCATGATTAGTGCACTAACAAAGCTGCAAGACCCATCCATGCATTCAGGTGGTAGGGTAATGTACACGCAAGCCTGCTAAGCCCATCCTTGCTCATGATTACTTAGGTAGTGTACACGCAAGACTGCTAAGTCCATCCCTGCTCATGATTACTCAGGTAGTACAACACGCAATCCGTTGGCTCTTCTATAAATACCCAGGTATTTCTAATTTCACGACGCATTCAGCAGACTCATTCTCTGCATTATCTATATACTCTCAATCACCCCAGCTGACTTAAGCATCGGAGTCATCGGAATGGCTCTCGACGTCATTTGACCCGTGTCTGTGGTCACAGGTCATTGCAGGAAAGACGTCCAGCTCATCCATCGAGGACAGAGCTCCCAACGTGCCCTCCCCTACCTCCTCAGGCTATATTGTATTGTGGCCTAGACGTGGTGACTTGCCCAAGCAGTTTCCTCCTAGTCCAGCTCCAATAAATCTCACTCGGCTTACTCCCCGAGGATAGATCTCCCGACCTCCCGACCTGATGGTCTGACGTGGTGGCAGCTCATTGACTAGGCAAAATTCTGTTACATCACTTGTATTTTACATACACAAAACAAGTGCCTGTTAGAGTAGATGCCCAACTAGCCAACTTGTGGC